>CAJNIZ010028347.1:54682-64753 GCA_905231905.1 Symbiodinium pilosum
TGGTGCTGGTGCTGGTGCTGGTGCTGGTGCTGGTGCTGGTGCTGGTGCTGGTGCTGGTGCTGGTGCTGGTGCTGGTGCTGGTGCTGGTGCTGGTGCTGGTGCTGGTGCTGGTGCTGGTGCTGCTGGTGGTGGTGGTGGTGGTGGTGGTGGTGGTGGTGGGGCGGCGGTGGTGGTGGGGGAGGCGCCGGCGGCGGCGGTGGTGCTGCTGCTGCTGGTGCTGGTAATAATATCAGAATGATAGACATAATAGCATTAACAGCACGAGTAACAAGAAGGAAAAATGACAGTTTATAGGCTAGCCTCGAACTCTCGGCTTGAAGCTTGTAGGGTTTGGGGTTTAGCAAGGCTCTCTGTTTGTTGATGTGCAACACAAATGGGGATTTCCCAAAGTTAGGGGTACCAGTTTGGTGGTCCTTTTTATAATAAGGATCATGGTACGTGGGGGTCTATATTGGGGTCCCCCTATTTTGGGAAACTACCAAATCTTTCTTTTCACAATACTCATGTAGTGTGCTTGGAATTCCTGTCTTTGTCAAGACCCTGAAGCAGCTGTGGCATTTGTCTTAGGGCTAACTAAGATGACCTGAAATGCAAGCCGTAAACCCTAGCTTCAGGGCTTGGGGTTGAGGGCATTCTTTTTGGCATCAAACATAAGCATTTTTTACTTTGTGGGAGATCGTCTGCCTTGCTTCTACAACTGCATTAAAAGGAACCTTTTGCATTCTAAAACAAAAAATGTCGATCTTTAACCTTCCCAATCCTAAACCCTTTGATTGTGTGAGCTCAGGACCAGCCGTGTCGATGCTGTTGATGCAGGGCCGGCAAGACCACGTAATCCCTGCGCGTACACCCTCTCCAGATACAGGATGCCTGGTTTCGGGTTTCAGTGTCAAAGGTGTGAAGCAAACGGGGGGTTTGGAGTTCACATCCACCTCCAGATACCAGATGCCTGTTTTCGCGTTTCAGACCCTATACCCTAAACTCTATACAAGCCTTATATACCCCTATATATGTATACATCCCCTATAACCCCTTCAAAGCTAAACAGGTTAAGTTTGAAACGCTTAGGGTTGACATCCACCCTGTCCAGATACTGTATGCCTGGTTCCGAAGGTCAATGTTTGCCCAGGGTAGTCCTTATTATGGGTTGCCGTCAAGGAACTTAAGTTACCCTAATATGGGTTTAAAGGGTTCCTATCATAGTAACTTTGCGTAAGTTCTTTTACAGCAACCCAGCTTTATTGTAAGGATTTCCTGACAGGGACCCGCAGCTTAAGAAACCCTAGACCCTTACAGATAAACCCTACACAATCCCAATATACTATAGTAGTTTTCATTTTATTTTCCATTATCCCAATATAACCCTAATATTACCCCAATGTAACCCGTGTCAGCCACTTCAGTGGAGGTATGATTCTTGGGGGCGTTTGAGGGCACGCCGTTCAAAACGGCGTAATTCTTCATCCTGGGTAAGTTGCAGGTCTGGAGTCTGTAGAGTTTAGGATAGCGGTTTAGGGTTTAGGGTTTAGGGTTTAGGGTCTAGGGTTTAGGGTTTAGGGTGGGGTGTTTGGAGTATTCGTATATTGCAGGAATTATGGTGGAGCTTTAGCTGCACCCCGCAACTCACCTGTGATCATGGACTCCCTTCCTGTCCCCATACTTCCCCCGGGTTCCCCCTTACTTAAGGGTTGTTAAGGGGTCCTTAGGCCGATCGAGGCAAATAAAAAGGGAACCTAAGGGCGGGGTAGCAACCCATGATGCAAGGATGGTGGGACGGCTTCTACTTTGCCGACGAGCTGTCTGTCGTTAACGCGTACAAGGAGTAGCTTGACCGCTTGACTCCCCGTATCGTTTTCCGCTTGGACTCTACCTCAGACATAACATGTTATCCAAGTCTCCACCAGGACCTTCCTTGTACCCTTAATTGGGGATATATGGTCCCTAATAGTGGGTACTTAGGCCCTAATAGAGGGTAGGAGGAGGGTCTAGGCAGTTTAGTTTCCCTTTGTTATAATTAGGCTCCCGCTCAAGCCGCCCTAAGCACCCCCTAAGCTGCATCCCCCGTGGGTTGATCGACCAACTTTTGTTGTAATCCTGAAGATTTTCTTTCTCCGTAGCCATTACACGGGGGATTCGCAAGAAGCATGGGGCCCCTTTGTTTTGGGATAGGGGCAGATTACAAAAGGGGGGGCCGTAGCCTAAACCAAGTGCCCTAAACCCCAAAATCCTAGAAGCCAAGTACCCTAAACCCCTAATTCCTAGAAACCAAGTACCCTAAATCCCTACATCCTAGGTATAATGGCTGTCAAAGTGTGACTCCGCGCGGCTACTCTATGCCACCCGCAGTGCGCAGCAGGAACCTTTCCTGCGTGGAGCATGGCTACCAATGTGGGAGTTGCTAAAACCCTAAGGGTCCAAGTACCCAATAACTAGGTCCTTTTCAAATGTAGGGATATACAGGGGTATATATGGGTATATATAGGTTTAGGGTTTGGGGTCCATGTACCCAATAATTAGGTTCTTGGGTTCTGGGTAATAGTAATTATAGTACAGGTTTTGGGTAGGTATATGATTTTTGGGTACTTGGACCCTTCGGGAAACACGACAATCCCAAAACTGGAACCCGGCAATCTCTTACAATGCCCATACATACCTGTGGTCCCTAAACTTGAATATTCTCGGCAAAGTATAGCGACCTCGCTACCTCACCTCTTATACACAGCGGTAGGCACACTATACTAAATACCCTCAGCCCCAGACCCTGAAACCCAACCAAAATCCCATCATCATGATTCAGCCAGGTTTGCAGAGTGCGTCTGTGGTTGAGTGCACGTTTGACCTCGGATACTTTACTGGCTTTTTTGGGTTGTTGAGGGTTTATACGGCTCGAGTTTTTGGATTTACGAGGATCGCCCAGGTAGCATGAAAGAGCGTCTATGTAGTTTTTGCTTGCGTGTCTGGACTGTGTAGAGGGTTTGAGTCGGAGCAGCAGAAAGTTGAAGTTCTAGCTGAAGTACCCTGGACACCCGAATACAAACCTAACACAGCTTGATCTTCAAGCTGACGAAACATGAGCCCATCTCTTGTCCTCGAAAGCTCTAGCTCCTAATGCCTAAGCTGCTCAAGCTTCAATTCAAGCTTGCCCATCGCCTCTGCCCTCGAAGTATCTTAGTCGTGCCCGCATTGCATCCAAGGACATGACCTCCTGCTTGACACAGAAGCTGCGTTCATAAATACAGCTCTTTTTTTTGTTTCGCTTCTTTTGCATCCTGAGTTCCTATTCAAGCCATTGCCCGATATCAAGATGCCAGCCTTTTCTTCCCTTGTCCAGACACCCTTGGAGGATCTGGTTTTGTAGATCCATGAAAAAACAATCCGCGAATGATCCTAGGACCTAGGACATCGTTCTGTTGGACCCCTTTGAGGGTTTGTGCGCTCCTTGCTTATCAAAAACAAAACCTGAGCCCTGAGCTCTGCGCAAACGCTGAGCCTTCAGACAAGGTAGAGGAAAAACTCAGGATCTCAATCTTGATATGGTAGTTTCCCAAAATAGAGGGACCCCAGTATAAACCCTTCAATATCATATTCCGAATATTCCTTATTATGGGAGCCCCGAAACACTTTGGGAAACCTCCACATTCATTCCTTTGAAATGATCCTAAGCCCTTATAAGGCTTCCCTCAGCCCCCAGCCCTAAGCCCTAAACCCCTAAACCCCTAAACCCCTAAACCCTAAACCCTAAACCCTAATCAAAACCAAAATCGTACTTCATTGGGTAGTTCTCAGGGAACTAACAGCATCCCCGATGGCCCTGAAGCCGCCTGGTACTTGGCTGCTGTTTAAAGGGGAGTATATTGGAATAATGGAAAAGAAAATGGACACTACTGTTTAGGGTTTATATAGGGATTATGGGGATTATATTGGGATAATGGAAAAGAAAATGGAAATTACTGTTTAAAGGAAGTGGGATGAGGGTTTAGTTAGGCTTTAGGGTTTAGGGTTTAGGATTTAGGGTTTATGGATTAGGGTTTAAGATTTAGGCCTTATGGTTAAGGGTTTAGGGTTGAGGGTTCAGGGTTGAGCCTTTACGGTTTAGGGTTTAAGGGTGAGGAATTAGGGATTCAGGGTCGAGGGTTTAGGGTTGAAGGTCTTGAGTTTTGAGCGGCTCCTGGTCGTAAGTAGGGCGGGAAGTGTGTCACATATTTGGGGGCTCGTACTAGTCATGCGAATAGGGCGCCCCGCGCTGTAGGATGTGGGTTTTAGGGAATGGTAGTTTAGCCTACAGCAAACTGATTTACAGTAGCATCTGGGATGGTTTTGGGCTCACGGCGTAGGATTTGGCGTGCCCTAAAATAAACTGGGGTCAAGGTTGCGCAAGAAAGCTTCCCAGTTGTACTTGCAATCACTTGTGATGACAGGGTGCGGCGTAAGAACGTGAATTTACTTTGGAGCGTGCGCACGTGTTTAGGCAAAGCTCCAAGCAAACAACCTCCCCAGAAATTATCACTTTGCGCAAGCATCTATCCTTGAACTCTAATCCACAAACCTTGAAATCCCCGTGCCTGACCCAAGGGGGGCTATGCAGCACCTTTTTTGGGGGTTCGTTATGGTTTTTTGGTAGCTGGGTAGGCCCCTGGGATATTCAATATTTTCCTTAATGGTTTTAATAAGGGACCCTATATACTAATATTTTCGAAAGGGTTTTAGGGGCCAACCCAGGGTAGAGGATTATAATACAACTCCCCAAACCCTAAGCCCTGGGGTCTGAGTAAGCAGCTCAGGTACTTTATGTGTCAGCACTCCCGCGCGGGTCCTATCCCTGCAGAGAATTGCCTCTAGGCTGTTGAACTATGTCCTTTAGGTGGACCCCACACCCAGTAATAGTGACTATAAGGGATAATAGGGATTCTCCTAGGGTCCTCTTATATTCTTATTATACCACTATTACCGGGTGGGGGGTCCTCCTAATATGTCCTTGTCAGTATTTGGAGCAGCATTCCTCAGGATTTGAAATTCAGCGTTTAGGGTCTTCCGGGGTTGTATTGAAGCCATTGGTGGACCCCTAGGCTGAGAGTGACTGGGTGGCAATGTTGACGCTAAAGGCTGGGGATTCCTTGGTCTTTATACTTGTATAGTTCCCCCTAAGTAGATAGAATATGGAGTATATGGGGATCGTATTAGAATATCATATACCCAAAGCCATATTCTATCTATCTACTTAAGGGGGACTATAATCACCAGAACTACAATTCATCAGACTTCAGGCCGTAACTATCTCCCACTACAACCTACTTCTTGCCCAAGTCACAGCTGGCGGCCCGTAGGGTCGTGGGATTCAGGGCAGTATTATGAACAAAGCGGCCGTAAGTGGATGATTGCCCAGCCTGGTATTTCGG
Source organism: Symbiodinium pilosum (assembly GCA_905231905.1). Classification (NCBI taxonomy): domain Eukaryota; class Dinophyceae; order Suessiales; family Symbiodiniaceae; genus Symbiodinium; species Symbiodinium pilosum. The sequence goes on from CAJNIZ010028347.1 coordinate 60,079, forward strand.
GCATTTTTTAGAGCCCTAAGGGTCCAAGTACCCAATAATCATATACTTACCCAAACCTGCACTATAATTACTATTACCCAAAACCCAAGTACCTAATTATTGAGTACTTGGACCCTTAGGGGAAGATATGGCCAGAAGGCATCTTCATGGCTTCGCCATTCTTCTTCAAATCCTCTACTGAGTAGTATTTTATTTGGGGATACTATGGTACCCAATATAGAGTAAGATTCTATCCTCCTTTTGGGGTATAGTATTTTATATAAGGAATATAATCTTACTGGGTTCAACCACCAACAAAAACACTACTCTACTGTTCTCGCTGAATAAGCCGAAAGCTCTACACTCCCCTGGACACACAGAAGCCTAAGACACGCCAGATGCAAGACGTGTGCCCTCTCAAGAGGGGCCTGTGGAAATTGTACAGCCCTTACTAGAAGGTCTATATATGGGTTCTATAGTTCTGTTCCATGTGGAAACTCAATATCTATCCTTGTACAAAGCCTGTGTAACCTCAGTTCCCGTTTCCGTATTTTTGCATAAAAGAACCCAGGGTGTAGGTTTCAGGGCTCATGGTTTGGGGTTTGGGATTCAGGGATTTAGGGGGCCCTTCCTAGAAGCCTTAGGCTTGGCCTAAGGATCGCGTTCCGGTAAACCCCGGGTACGCGGGTAGTACCCTGTTCCCCCTTTTGCATTTTGGGGTCTCCGAATTACAGCTGAACAGTACTTTGGGGATCTAACTATATCAATTATAATACCTACATTGGGCCATAAACCCTATAAACAGTGCCTACATGGAGCCTTATGGGTAGGAAAGAGGCTACCCTTGTTGTTGAGGGGCTACCCGGGAGCTTAGTACGACATGCCTTAGCTTAGGCCCTCACCCACCAATAGTGGTATACTAGGAGCATATAGGGGCCCCAATGTAATTAGCATTTTCCCTGGTGGTCATTCTTAGTGGGTGGGGGCCCAACCTAACCCACGCCCCGTTAACTCTAGACCCTAAACCCTAAACCCAGAATTTAGCAAACCTTGCTCAGAGAAACCTGGCCTACCTAGTTCGGCTCTTTTCAAAGGATCCCGGGCTTAGGATTTAGGGGAATCCTAGCATTCTAGCGCGCCCAATAACCCAGCTTAGGTACTACTTCAAGACTTTAGGGCCACATGTGGGGATTGTCCTAAATTACTGTCAATACGGGGTCCTGTATTTGGGTTCCTATTATAATACGGGGCCCTATATACATTTCCCCCATATAAATTTCTCCACTTTGGGAACAGTAATTTAGGGAAACTTCCATGTAGATCTTATTTGCGGACTTAGAGCCTTGGATGTAATCCGATGAAAGTCGAAAGGAACCTCTTAGCCAGCCGAATGTAGAGCTTTCGTATATTAACATTTGCACACGCACCCAGCGCGCGGCATCCCCCTGTTGTAAACCTCCCGTTGCTACAAGAGCCGTACTTTCAGGCCATGGGACTTTGAAGCCTTGTTATGCGAGTTGCTCTGCAGAGACAATTCCACACTCGTTGAGGGCGTTTCCTACAGATTCCCCGTATAATCCTGATCTACTCCCAGGTTCCCTGGGGCTCTAACTCTATAAATAATACCTACATTGGGCCCTAAATCCCATAAATAGTACCTAGCCTTAGAGGTTGATTTAGGAGTAGTACTTCTGAGAAAAGGCCGTTTTGCTGGCAAGCACCTTCCTGTACCTGCGCCATCCCGTGCCTAATGAAGGACCTGAGCCCTAAACTAGGTACCCCAGTACTACCCTGTTACCCTTTTTGTTTGGGGGTCTCCTTATTAAAACCAGAACAGTAGGAAAAAGGGTACCCTTATTATTTTAGGGTTTACTAGGGAACCTAGAAAACTCTTTGGGATTCCCTCCGGCAGTTCAGCGGTCAGCCTAAGGGGGTTTTGGGTTAGGGGGTTAGCAGGCTTTAGGGGGTACCCTAAGGCTCCATGTAGGTACTATTTATAGGGTTTAGGGCCCAATGTAGGTATTATTTATATAGTCAGAGCCTCAGGGGTAGGCTATAGGGGGCAAGGTGTACACATGGCTTGGGGCTCGGTTTTTAGGATTCCTCGTCTATCTCAGGCCTTCTACCGCAGAGCCAAGCAGCGGCAATAGCTCCCCGGCAATCGGTTGTCTGGAGCATGCTGGCGAACGCAGGAATCTTTGGTGCGTTTAGAGTTCCAAGTCCTGCTGACGCCGATAGAGCATAAGGTGCCCACTTGCTGTAGAAGCCTGGATAATCTTCTGAAAAAAAAAACCAAATTATGGTCCCATATTCCGTTTGGAACTTGACTATAGGGAACCTCACACAGATCTCAAGATGATATCGCTGACTAGGCCTCTACGTTACGCATTATCGGACAGGTTCCCTCATTTCTACAGGCTATTCTATCTGCTTCAGGAGGGCGATGGGCAGACTGATTCAGGTGTTCAGCGTGTCATGGGTGCTGCTAAAAAAATTTGGGCCGTTCGATATCCTGCAAGCTAGAGCAGCCAGCAAACCTCCAGCCATTGCACCCTATATGCAGTGTTGCGCTTGTGGGATGCAGGGCTTACTGAATCTGGGAGCCAGAATTGCAGTCAGCAGGAGCTCTCCCGAAATCGCAAGATTTTGCGATTATTCTCATTTGTATTGTCATTAGGTACTATAATTCCCAAAATTACTATTATTGCCATTCTCTTAATTGGCATTTCAGTTCTCAGCCAGCAAGCGAGTAAGGAATTGGAATTGCTTTCATGGCATTCGGCCTCTCCGTGTATCTGTCCCACAGACGCGCGGGTGCTCTAAGGCCAGAGGTCTCAAAAGCTTAATCCCATTTGCAGGGGTTACGGGTTTAGAGTTTAGGGTTTCGATTAAGGGTCTACATGCGACTCCATTTACCTACAGTTATCCTAGACCCTCCTCCTACCCTCTATTAGGGCCTAAGTACCCACTATTAGGGACCATATATCCCCAATTGAGGGTACAAGGAAGGTCCTGGACTAGAGTTCGACCCACTAGTTTAAGGGTAAGTGCTGCTGAGCCGTAGGTAAAAAGGGGTGGTGATAGGTCACCTCCTCTTTCGTTGAGAGCTTCAGGCTGGTGATGGACCCCAATAACAAATGAGTAGTATTTCATTTGGGGATACGATGGTACCCATCTTAGGGTTTAGGGCCCTATAGTGGAGAATCAAAAGGAAAAGAAAATGGAAAATGAAACGGAAACTGGGGTTATATAGGGGTTATATTGGGGATATAGTATTTTATTTGGGGATACTATGATACCCAATATCGAGTAGGATTCTATCCTCCTTTTGGGCTATAGTATTTTATACAAGGAATATTATCTCTACTCAAATGACCCCTGAAAGAACCAGGATCCCTTAAAGCCCCCTGTTTGGAGAAACTCCCTTTTGAGCTATAGTCTAAACTCCTTAAAGGGGGTTATATGGGGATTAAATAGGGGACCATTATAGAGGTTTTTGAAGGGGGATAGTTTAGACTATAGCTCATTTTAGATGAGAAGGCCTTTGCGTCGCAAAGTTGGACCCTGATGCATACTTGTTCCTTACGCTCCCTGCAGGTACAACGCCAAGAGGGCCGCATTCCACTGAGGAAGGGTTTGCGGAGGGACCTCCACTGAAGTTTTAAGGGGGTTTGGGGTTTCGGGCTTTATGGCTCCCACCGACACTACCTTCGATACTGAGATGGGTGCCATGATTGCTAGAATTCTATGCAGACGTATCCAAAACTGGTCTTAAAGCACCGCGAAGACAGGTGACAAGAGAAGCCAGGTGACAAGAGAAGCCATGTATTCAGGAAAGGAGAGAGCAGTGAGAGAAGGGTGGAAGCAGTACAAGTCCTTCCCTAGGTTTTTTTGTATTTCCTTCATTCTTCCTTAACTGCTATCATAGAGGACCCATATGTGAACATTGTTCCAAGGGTTTTGCTTTAGGGGTAAATTTACATAAGCCCTAAATCCTAAACCCTAAATCCTGAACCCTGAACCCTTTATGACCCCACTTAAGTTGCGTCGAAGACCTCACCTTGCTTCTTATTTGTTTTGCCTGTGGCTGTGCCATATGTGCCGACGAAGATCCAGTTGTAGAAGCAACAGAAACTAAGTATATGGTTGTTCTAGGTAGGCTTTAGGGTTTCAAGTTTAAGTTCTGGGTTTCAGAGAGTTAGGGGTCAGATTTAACCCTAGGCATCCAAATAGCCCAATGTAGGTAATGTTTACAGAATTTGGCGCCCAATGAAGGCATTATCTGCAGCAAGGATCCCCAGGACTAAGTACATAGTTGAAATCGCATCTACCCCTGAGAAATTGGACAGGTATACATTAGGAGGACCCCCCACCCTGTAATAGTGGTATAATAGGAATATAAGAGGACCCCAATATAATCCCTATTATCCCTTATAGTCACGATTACTGGGTTGGGGGTCCACTTAAGGTATACAGGGAAACCTGAACCCTATAAACCTTAAACCCTAAACCCTAAATCCCTAAACCCTAAATCCCTAAACCCCAAACCCTAAACCCTAAACCCTAGGTATACAGGGAACGCAACAATCTTAGGCTTAACCTCCATGGACTGTGACGTCAGATTAACATATGAGCTATAGTCTAAACTCCTTAAAGGGGGGGTTATATAGGGTGTCCTTAAAGGGGTTATATAGGG
>CAJNIZ010028347.1:64814-76381 GCA_905231905.1 Symbiodinium pilosum
TAGATTATAGCTCATATGAAGCATGTCGTCCTTTAGAGCACTGTTGGGGTGTAGATGTAAGTTTTCTAAGGCCTGTTGGTGTGGCTATACTTGAAGGGAACAGGGGGTATAAGAATCAAGTGATATAGAGTTGGTCTGGGGATGCCTTAGGACACGCCATAGGGCAACATAAGCCTGAACCCTAACCCCCCTAAACCCCCTAAACCCTAACGCTAAACCCCACCTTTGGTTGCTCTGGCCTGACACCAGACACCTTGGATTCGTTTCACGACGTGCACTCTGTGTTTGTTTAAGCCAGCCTGCCTGACAGCAGCGAAAAGAGAAGTAAGAGCCAGGGGCTTAGCGTTGAGGATTTTCAGTCTTCCAGGTACCCCAGCAGTACCTTTTTACCCTTTTTGTTTGGGGGTCTCGTTTTTAAAGCAGAACAGTAGGAAAAAGGGTACCCTGATTATTTAGGGTTTACTGGGGAACCTAGTCTCAGGGTTCCGGGCTTAGATTTTAGGAGAAGTCTATGGGGTTGACAATGGCATGCATGGGGGTTCTCTTGATGGTAGCGGAGACATTATACATCCCTAAACCCTAAACCCTATAGCAACCTTGCTGAGGGAAGGCTGATACCCGACCGCTTTGGAGTAGCAACTTTGAACTTGCAGGTTTGTACGCGTAATGGCAACAGTAGTTGCCCATCAACGCCTCCAAGCTTTGGAGTAAGAGCTGTTTCCGCCCCTCCTTGTCTGGGAGGTTCTCGGAAGAATCCTTATTATGGAGATAGAGCGCGCGTAATGAGGGCTCCTATATGGGTGGTTGTCAAAATTATGGTCCCTTTTTGGGTACCCTAAATATTAGGTGCCGTATTATAATAGGGATCCAAAAAGGGCCCATAATTTTGACAACCACCCACATCTGTATTTCGAATTAGGCAGCATAGCCGACGGGCCGATACTTGAAGGAACTTCCTGGAACGATGTACTAGGGTTTAGGGTTTAGGGTTTAAAGGTTGGGGTTTAGGGGTTTAGGTTTAGGGTTTAGTGTTCTTTCAAGGAAACCCTGAACCCTAAACGAGGCTTTGGGATGCCAACCCCGCTATGACAAGACAATCAATGGAGTCGTAATGCCTATTTCGTAGGGTGTAATCATCTTGGGGATTGACAGCTGTGAGTTCCCCCAAACCCTAAACCCCAAACCCCAAATAGTATTTTGCCTTTTCTTTTCCATTATCCGCATATGACCCCAATATAATTTATTCCCTACATAACCCTTGTATTCCCCCCAAACCTAAATCCTAAGCCCACATTAAGCCAATGGAACCCTTTAAAGGGTCACCAGGAATCTTTTCGTATTCCCTTACATACCTGCGGTTGAGGGTTTAGGGGTCAGGGGTTTAGGGTTTAGGAGTTTCTAAATTCTTCCCTAGGAATCCTAAACCTTGAGAACTATGTTACTATGATATACTAAGCTCATGCAGGAAGTATGGTATCAACAGTAGTTTTCCTAAGGGCACTGCATGTAGAGAAACCGCCAAGTGATCCGGATGATCCATTATGGCTTGCCTCAGTTTAGGGTTTAGGGTTTAGGGTTTAGGGCAACCCTCAACACTGCGGAGATGATCGCGACCTCCTCGACAATATCCCATACCCCCCAAGCCAGATATGAGGCCCAGTTATCCCCATTAAATTTTATCACCCTACTTAGCAAGTCTTCCTGAACCTACAAGTAGAAAGACTCTGAGGTGTTACAATTTGTTTCTTTTTGGGTTGGAAAATTAGGGCTGAAGCACATCAATTCTTTCCGCAGACGCGAAATGGGTTTCAGAATAGAATAAGGGCTAGAGCATACAAGGGGACCCCAATTGTCATGAACCACTACCCTGAACCCTAAACCTAGCCACCAATTCCTAAACTTGAATCCCTGAATCCTCAGCTTGAACCTATCAGGGTAACAACGGTAAAGTAAGAACCCTGAGATTATCATGTGATTCTTATAGGATCCTCAGAATCGGGGTTGGGTAATCAAAATCCCCCTACTTCAGATACTTATCTCTATATAACCTCTTTCATTTGTATTTGATTTTCCGATTGATTTTTGGTTGCCAAAATCCGCTTGCCAGGGTTAATGTAGGAAAAGCATCCCTATTGCAGCGCCGAGCCTCAACCATAAATCTTATTGCAGGGGACCGGCGCCCGGGACACCCATCGTTGATGGTCGCCAGGCCACGTGCTGGGATTGCGGAGATTCAAAGCTCAGGGTGTAGGGTCTCGGGTTTACAAGGTTATATGTTATTCTAGACATACTGTGGCGTAGTATGTGGAGGATACGAGGATATTACAGCTTTACCGTCTTCCAAACAAACATGGAACCCCCTGGAGAAGAGTTTTAAAGGGCCGTGGTCTTGAAAGGCACCTTTGCAGGGGTCCACGTTAGTTTGGCGGAGGATAAAAACGGATATTTGGATATGGATGAATGAATGTGACAGCGTATACAGAGGGTTTAAGACTTTGGGGTTTGGGGTCGATGCAGGGTTGGTTAGGGGGACTAGGAAGCATTTAAACCCAAGCATGCAAAGATTGAGGTAGGGGTTCTTGTTGCAAAGAAGTTACATGCCAATAGTTAACTTCTTTCTAGGGTTCCTAATTTGGGGGTTATCATGGTTATCATGGGCTCCTTTTCATACGGATGCCTGCAACATCCTTAGCTCTCTAGGACGGGATGTAGGGTTTAGGGCTTAGCGGGCTTAAGGGTTGGGGGATGATTTGGAGATGATCGGAGGACTTAGGATGGAGGGGAGCTGTCATTGGGATCTGCAGGCTTTTATGAGGCGTAACAACGGCTCCAGCATTTCTACTCCCGACCCTGAACCTGTAATGCAGCAGCCTGAACAATCAGAAATATAAACCACTGATAGCCCTGATGTAGTTGTAGCATTATGTGCCCAAACTAACGGCGTAGAGTCAGGTCTCGCATGGATAGCCTGTCGTCCTCCCCTCCGGAGCCTACAGGGACTTTGTGAGGTAAAAATTCAAGTTATGACCAAGCAATATCCTGTAGTCTCTTATGAACATAGAGAACCCCGGCTTTGGAATACACCTACATAGGTAGAGGTGTATTAGTGGGTTCCGGTTCTGGAGACACACCTTCGGAAAAGATGTCTACAGCTGTTTTCAATCTCAACCAACACTTAACCTCACCAAAATAATTTTGCAGGGACATAAGCAAACCCGAAGGCCTAGACCCTAACCTCAACCCCTTCCCTGAAGTGTGGCTGGATTGTGGAACCGATTTACCGCGACATAAGTTTCAGGGTTTTTGTCGTAAAGCTAGGGTTGAACCCATGGGCCCCGAGTATGGGCCCTTAACCCTGACATCCTCATATACCTATGAAATACCCTTAAATCCACCTAAAAGGCCTAAGGGCCCATACCTTGACCCTGGGATCCTTATATACTTACTATATACCCTAAACCCTAAACCCTAAATTTATGGGTCCCTAAAAAGGCCTAAGGGCCCATATTAGGGGCCCATACTTCTGACCTTAGAGCAAGGCTTCAAGCATCTTTGAGCTAATCCTTAAAAAGTGAAGGGTTTAGGGTTTAAGGTTTAGGGTACACTTTTTAGGGTTTAGGGTTAAGGGTTTAGGTTTAGGGTTTAGGGCCAGGTCACTTGACCCATACATTGGCCATCCGTTCTCGCACCAACTTCTAGAAATGCGATGGTTCTTTATGCCAAGCATTTTGGAGGACAGGGACGAGATTATGAAGCATCTGGCAATTGATCATTCTGCACGCGCCTCTTTTCCTTCTGGTTCCCAAGTCCGCACACATCTGCTTAACGATTTCAGTCTGTAAATTCTAAACTCGAAGTTCTAGTCTCTGAGCTCCAAGTCGTACATTCTATGCCCTAAAACCTGACCTACCAACCCTGAACTGAACCTTGCAGTCTGGCATTTTTCTAAAGAGCCGCTCTGCCGCCACATGTAACGTGGACGGAGTTGCCTTGATGGTCTAAGTAACTAAACAGCCTGACACGTGCAGACAGCAATATGAGCCATACTCTAAACTTCTTACGGTAAAGGCGTAGGGGGTTATATAGGGGACGATTAAATGGGATATTAAGGGGATTATACTAGGTACCCCAGTACTACCCTTTTACCCTTTTTTGCTTGGGGGTCTCCTTATTAAAGCAGAACAGTAGGAAAAAGGGTAGCCTTATTATTTAGGGTTTACTGGGGAACCTGAGAAAAGTCGTTGGGATTCCCTACATTGGGCCCTAAACCTTATAAATAGTACCTACATGGAGCCTTAGGGTAAGGGGGATTCTAGGAGTTTAGGCTATGGCTCATATGGCATACATCAAGTGTGATAGGCGCTCTGGGAGCGAATCGTGCGTAGTCATGGTTTCCAGAGTACTGCAAGGAAACGTACCTGGACCCCAAAAGTATGTAAAACAATGGCCTTTATGGCTATTACTATGGGTTTAGGGCTTTTGTTTTACATACTTTTGGGGTTTAGGTAGCCTTAATGATGCTACCCTAGTTACGAGTAGTTGTAGTTTAGAAGTTATTATCATTCCTATTATAAGTAGTAGCATTAGTATTAGTATCAAAACAAAAACCATCATACGCTACCTAATAGCATACACATATATATATATACATACATATAACAGCATCTGTAAAATCACATGTAGTAGTAATAACAAGCGGAACTATGTACTTAGGTAGGTAGGTAGGTAGGTAGGTAGGTAGGAAATGAGCGCATGTGCAGGCATTTTGTGATGCCCCAAGGTTTGCGGTTTTAATGGGTCCCCTACTACCTTCCGCCACTACCCCCGCAAGATTGCCCCTTAAGCAGGCAATTAAGACGCTTAATCAGGCAATTAAGATTGGGAACCGATGTGGGGGGATGGTTTTGGGGAGCAGTACTGTAGGGAACCCATACTATTTTCCAACCCGTAAGCCACCCAGTTGGTCTCGTAGGCGCGCGTTGTTGCCGCCCAAGCATTGCCAATGCAAAGAGTGCGCACACCCTCGCCAGCGGCCCCTTGACTCTTTATCAGGTTTCCGAGGTTACTTAACTGAAGGATGGTTCGTAAGGAATACGGGAATATGTTAGATACAGGGATTATATCCTTGAATTGAGGGAGGTTGAGAATATGAATGTGGGTTGAAAAGCCGTGTAGGGTTTTAATTTGCCTTTGGCCCTTCCGCAGGATTGAGTGATACAGCAAAACCATAGCAAAAGGACAAAAGCATAGGCTTGTAGAGCTTGGGCCTCTCAGGATGTGGGTGGCCTTGCTTTCGTTATCAGGTTTAGGGTTTAGGGTTTAGGGCATACAGTACCCAGACCTATTCCGGCTTCAGATGCCGCGGGAGGATCGGGATGTCGGGTAAGATTCCCTTGCCTGCCCAGTGCGCAGCTGACTTGAGGAAATCTTGGTGATGAAGGGTTGAGGGTATCTTGCAGATTCTTGTACTAATAATTAATTAACCTCTATAATTATTCCTAGAAAGCATTAGTGAAGGGGAGCTTACGGGGTGTAGTATAGTCGTGGTACTGTCAGGGAATCCATTCTTTTAGCAGGGCTTTCACGTTCTAGGGACCAAGGTTGGGTTTGGGGTATATTTGGCAGTAGCTCGAAAGTATTTAGGGTTGAGGGTTTTGCTCAAAAGCACAGGCTGCTTCCCGGAAATTCCTGAAGCCCCAAATTTCTGAAGAACACCTAAAGCTCCTCGAGCTAACATGGAACCTGAAACAGGGGTTCCTTTTAAACTGCGGTCCTTTAAAAATGAGGAATATGGGGTTCCTGCGCCGTCTGCAGGAGAGTAGTCCAACCAAATCGGTAAAACCTCCACGCCTGTGAAGCACGGAAAATGCCATTAAAACACAGAGAATGCCATTGAAGCCTAGCCCTGCGGCTCTAACTATATAAATACTACCTACATCGGGCCCTAAACCCTATGAAGAGTAATTTACGTGGAGCCTTAGGGTATGTGGGAGTTTCTCAACATATGGATTTCTCAGGTCCAGAGTCTGCCTGGCGAGACTTGTCGGCACTCAAGGCTTGTTACATCATAGGGTTTAGGGTTTAGGGGTTTAGGGTTGAGGGTTCCGGGCCTCATTTAACAAGGCTTTGGGTCGCTTTTCAAGTTAGACATAGGATACATTACACACTTTGGACTTCAAAGAAACAAAAAGCGGGGTACATAGGGAGAAGTACGAGAAAGGGATTAGGGGTCCTGAAAAAATGAGGAGTGCACTAGGCGGCCTAGGAATGTTCAGTAACTAGAGTGTAGATTACGGGGTCCTTCCTAGGGATGCATAGGTCAAGGCATTTTGACAGGCTCCCTCACATGTTGTGGGTTCTGCCCACCTCCCTTTTCCTACCCCTTAAGGTTCCCCCTAGTGAACCTCGCTAGTCAAGGGGGAACCTCGGGAGGGTAGTATATAGGCGGGACCCTAAACCCTTAAACCCTTAAGCCCCGAAACCCTAAACCCTAAACCCACAAATGTGGGGGTGTCACAGGTTTTAGAATCCCCCTAACCAGGCGTACGAGGCAAACAGGGCCTATCTGGAAAGCTTAGTATAAAATGTAAAGGGGGTTCTTGAAGGCCATGATGTGTTTTTGTCAATGAGCTTTGGCTTAAACTCTTCCGAGTTGACAGGCTTGGGTCCATAGGGTTTCCTTGAGGGTCCAAGTACCCAATAATTAGGTACTTGGGTATTGGGTAGTAGCAATTATAGTACAGGTTTGGGGTAAGTATATCATTATTTGGTACTTGGACCCTTAGGGTTTAGGGCTTACTTCGTGTTTCATGCTATGATACGGGACTTGGGCTTGGGAGTTCGGAGGTTTTGGTGTAGGGTTTAGGGTAGTTTGGAATGTAAGCTTCGGGGTGTCGAGGATTTGGGTGTAGGGTTGCTGGGCCCTAAGGGTCCAAGGACCCAAATAGGGTCCCTTTAAAGGGGGTTGTAGGGGGATACATAGGGATATATGGGGACGATATAGAGGTATATAGGACCCAAATAATAGGGTTTTAGGGCCAAAATACTAGAGTATTATTGGTATTTTGGGCCTTAAGCCCTATTATTTGGGTCCTTGGACCCTTAGGGGGACGTTTTGCAGGTCATGGTGCGGAGCTTACGTTCAGGTTGTAGGGTTCGTTCGGGCTGTTTGCTGCTGCTAGGTAATGATCAGAAACTCCCCAACAACCTGAAGTCCAAAGCTGGAAGCTCGCGGTCCTTATTCTTCAACCCCAAACCTTGAGCTCAACCCTAGACCCTATGCCCTAGCACTTGCAAACCTGAAGCCCTAGACCATATACCCTACACCCCAAAACTTGCTGGGTTGCTTAAGTTACTATATTGGGGAAACCCTATTATTTACTATATATACCCATTATGGTAAACCCTAAACCCTAAACCCATTATGGTAACTTAGTAAGTTTCTTAACAGCAACCCAAAACCTGACTCAGGAATGCGTTCCCATGACAAGTCATCCTCGCCCTATGCAGCGACCGGCCTAACGCACAGGGCCCTGAACTTGGGTTAGGGGCTCATAAGGTCTAAGATTCCACGCGGTTTAGGGTTTAGGGTTTAGGGTTAGGGGCTCACAAGGTCTAAGATTCCACCTGTGGTCTCTCCAACGGGGGCACAACTTGGCACGCTAGGAATCTAGCCGCTGCTATTAGGAGATAATCAGCTTTCCTGTTAGGGGCTCTATGAGGGGACTTCCGAGAGATGGTATGTGGGTGCTTGGCGAAGGCAATTTTTGGGGGTGTACACTGTTCGCCACCACAGCATTCTGAGGGCCCGCTACCTGAAGGTTGTTCAAGAAAAGAGTCTCCACGTACCAAGGACACCGTTTAGAGTTTGGGGTCTAGAGCAGCCCCGTTCAGCCGGACCTTGTGTGATGTCAGCGATGCCACTGTGGATGAGAGGAATTCGCCAGTTCGACGCAGGCACCGAAAATTCCTGATAATGAGCACATGGAGGCTTCACCTACATATCTCATACTGAAGATGGGTCAAGGACTAGGTCTGAGTTGCATCTCAAATCTTGGTTTTGCCGACCAAAAACGGCATGGAGGAATGTCCTCTGCGTGTTTATCCGAAGAAGTCATACCCTAAACCCTAAACCCTAAACCCTAAACCCTAAACCCTAGAATACACCCGAAGGTTCCAAGGCCGTACGGCATGCGTCGATGAATCCCCTCCCCCTCACCCAATACTAAGTACCTTTGTAATTGGGAGAGCGCTTTCATGGTGGGGTGGGGGGACTTATCATAAGGGGAAGGGGATAATAGCTAGTTAGAAAATCAGGGTCTATACTTGGGACCCAGAAGAACTGTCAAACAGCAGACAATGCATCTGATCAATCCCTAGAAGCCTAAACCCCTGGCTATATGGTTGAGGGTTACGGGATTCAGGGTTTAGGGGCTTAAAGTTTAAAGTTTGGTTGAGCGAAGGCCCTGAAGCTGCCTGAAGCTTGAATTCTAGCAAGGTAATTCCGTGCCCGCCCTGGACATCAAACCCTGCAAAAGCCTGAGCCTTTGTGCGCCAACCCCCGGGCCCCTAGCATAGTTGGGGTTTCAACAGTCACGGTAAGGAGGCGAGTCCCTACAAGAACGGCCAAGGTATAATAGTATATTGGGGGTCTACACTTGGGACCCCAAGTTATAGAAGCCTCCAGTTTTTGGTTCCTTTGCCGGCTGGATTTTGGCGCTTGCTGTATGGCACAGCGCGAGCGGTGGGGTAGTCACGGCTATTGGGACACACACTCACCCCAGCCAGCGACAGGGTGACTCAAACTCATCGCTGAGGGTTGAGGGCTCTTTCTGGCCATTTTGCAGATGGGCTGTAGTCTAAACTCATAGTATCCTTCTTATTAAGAATCCTTATAGAGTTGTCCCGTACATAATGCCCTATATAACCCCCCTTTAAGGAGGTAAGACTACAGCTCGGATGTTTTGTAAACCAGGAGGCCTGCTTCCGCACTTGTTTAGGGTTTAATTTAGGGTTTAGGGTTTAGGGTTTGGGGTTTAGGGTTTGGGGTCCAGGATTTTTGAGTGTACGGTTTGGGGTTTCGGGTTTAGGGTTGAGGGTGTTATTCAGGAGCTGCTGAGTAGCAGATATGTCGGAAGGGCTGTGAGGCATGTTTGGGGTGGTCTGCGACACCCCGAGTGTCCAAATGCTCAATGTGTGATTTAATTACTTATGCAAAACCTATGCTTCTTCAATCACAACTCAGCTTGGGTACTTGGACCCTTAGGCACACGTTTTGGTCAGTGATAAGAGGGCTCCATGCATGGGGGATTGCTGACCAGACAAGGACTGTAAGGGACACCTTCGAAGGTGGGAGGCAACGGACGGTGGAGGGGTGGGTGTACATCCCCATGCACAGCGAGGTAGACATGAAGCTGCCTCTTGAGTTATTCCTGACGGCTTGGGCCAGGTTTTTATGATGATGATTATTTTTACTATTATTTTTCATGTTTGGGTTTGCAGGTTTGACTTTAAAGCCTAGGGGCTTGGGCTTCGAGTTCAGTGTGTAGGCTCAAAGACACCTGATTCAAAGTCGGTATCTGTTTCGCTTCAGAAGACGTCTCTACTTAAAGAGTATAAGAGGTTTGCAGCAGGGAAAGCAAAATATACGACCCAAGATAGGGCATTTCGATCCCCACATAGCTATCCAAGCTATCCACTCAATTGGAAGTACTAGGAGGCGAGGAGGGGCATATCCTGACCACGGACATCTCATCAAAGCTACAGTTGTCTTCATCAGCTTAGTCACGCCTTAAGACGTGAAATCTCGAGATTCTAAAGGAGGGCCCAGGTCTACCATTGACGAGGGATGGTGTTGGACACTCTCGCCCAAGCTAACTTGGGGCTGGACAATGGTTCTGTAGGCAATTGCTAAGGGTACTACACGCGATAGGGTTTTAGCCTTTGCATTTTTTACATATATAGACTTCCGCAGGATTATTGTTGAGCCTATAGATTTGGTGTCTGATTCGAGGGATTCTCACCAGATTCCTAACATATATGAGCTACAAACTAAAATTCGGGTAGGGGGGATATGTAGGGGTATTGGGAGGGGGGGACCTAGTAAGGAATGCACAAGAACTTTACTCCAAATTTTTATGGGGCTGCATATCAGTTTGCTGTAAGGCAACTTGGTGATTGGAATACAAGCACAGAATCATGTGGCACCCTGTGCTTCGCTACCAGAGGTTCCCTATATGAGTAGTATTTTATTTGGGGGTACTATGTTACCCAATATAGAGTAAGATTCTATCCTCCTTTTGGGGTATAGTATTTCATACGGAATATTTTCTTACCGGGTTTAACCACCAACCTAAACGCTACTCATAGGAGCTACTGTCAATGCTAGGCTTAGTAAGGGTGATCATTGGGGTCCTTGCGGCAATCTAAAGTAGTCCTTGAGATACTCCTTCATGAGGACCCATGTCCCATTAATTTCACGAGTAATATGGATTGTAGCTCATATGTCTGCCGTAAGTAATGTTGAACGCGTCTGGGCAGTAAAGCATCCACCATATCGTTAACCTAAGAAGAGCATGGGATGCTCAGTCAAGTTCCTCTTTGAGTTTGGGAACTCCAGGCATACTGGGCTAATATTTAAGGCGGCATGCTAAACCAGTTCTAAGCAGCAATAAAAAGTGTTAAATGCCCAACCACCTACCATACACATTGCCAGATGTATTACTACAGGGTTAGTATCCTTTGCACTCAACCTTGGCAGCAGCTTCAGAAGCTGAGAGCAAGAGAATCTCACAGAAGAAGTGCTGCCCGTAGGGTCCACGTACCTAAGATGAGGGTTTGGGAATTTGGGTTCGGGGGCTTGGCTAATAGCTCGACATGGTGCTTACAGTACTATTTATACAGGTTCTTTGGGGGGGATCATATGATGTTATTAAACACCAATGAACTGCCAGAAGAGTGTGGATGCCGAAGACTAGATGTCCTTCATGACCGGAGGTATACAACCCTAAACCCTAAACCCTAAAACCCTAAACCCTTCAACCCTAAACCCTAAATCCTAAACCCTAAGCCCTAAACCCTAAACCCTAAACCACAATCCCCACTGTATAGGTCTTTCGGCTCCAACAGAACTGCTAGCATTACGCTTTCCAACCCCCGCTACCCTAAGGCTCCGGGACCCCCATAGTGAGATCCCAAACCGTAGCCCCCAAAGCCCAAACCTTCCCCCAGAAAGCCCATGAGAGTCCTAGGAGCCTTAGGGTAGGACCCCGGTTATCCCCAGTTTGCATTTCATTGTTAATGATCTTTTCGATTTGATTCTTCGTTATTGGGGATGAATATCTGTATATCCTAAACCCTAAACCTGAAATCCCATTATATCCTCTATATCCCCCTTGATGGAACTTAATATCCTAAACCCCGAATTTGGGTATCAACCGTCAGTAGGTACTTGGACCCTTCAGGGCTGGTTAAACCATGCCCGCCCCATGGGAGTTCCAAGTGTCTAGAGGCTCCTCACCCTCTACTATCGAACTTACGCGTCTAGGGCTTAGGGTGTAGGGCTTGGG
>CAJNIZ010028358.1:5552-33128 GCA_905231905.1 Symbiodinium pilosum
GGAGTGTTTCGCTGTGCTCGCAGACTGCTGTGGTTTGGGCATGGATGCACTGGTTAGCGAATGCTCTTAGAACACGAACAGAAATATGGTTTGGGCATGGATGCTCTGGTGACCTTAAGCTCTTGGAGCACGAGCGGAGTTATGGTTTGGGCATGGATGCACTGGTTAGCCTATGCTCTTCTAACAAGAATGGAATTATGGTTTGGGCATGGATGCGCTGGTTAGTGTATGATCTTGGAACACGACCGGAATCATGGTTCGGACATGGATGCACTGGTGACCGCATGCTCTTGGAGCACGAACGTTATTATGTGGTTTGGGCATGGATGCTCTGGTGACCGTTTGCTCTTGGAACACGAAGGTTTTTATATGGTTTGGGAATGGATGCACTGGTTAGCGTATGCTCTTGGAACACGAACGTTATTATTATGATTTGGGCAAGGATGCTCCGGTGACCGTATGTTCTTGGAACACGAACGCAAGTTGCTCCTGGAACAAGAACGGAATTATGGTTTGGGCATGGATGCTCTGGTGACCTTTTCCTCTTGGAACACGAATATGGTGTGGGCATGGATGCACGGATTATCGTACGCTCTTGGAACACGAGCGGAATTATGGTTTGGGCATGGATGCACTGGTTAGCGTGTGCTCTTGGAACACGAGCGGAATCATGACTTGGGCATGGACGCACTCATTAGTGTATGCGCTTGGAACGCGAACGTTATTATAATTTGGGCATGGATGCTCTGGTGACCGTAAGCTCTTGGAACACGAGCGGAATTATGGTTGGGGCATGGATGCACTGGCTAGCGTATGCTCTTGGAACACGAACGGAATTCCCACCGCACTGAAGAAACCTCCCCCATACACCCCGTGTAGGGTTTGTACCACGGCGGAATATGAACCGTGCACCAACTACTATAGTACATTGGGGTTATATAGACTTTAGAGTGTCCTTAGGAGCCATTGGCGGTCTTTGCGGCCTGCGGCCTGCCAGGCTCTTGCAGCACTCAAAATCGGGCAGGCTATTGAAGGCCGGCGTAGAGCTGCAAGGTGACTTTTCTTCCACGTGGTCAAGTTTTCATACGCTGTGTGTGTGAGAGGTACCATCGTCAGAGTGAACGAGAAGTGCCCCTGCTGAGCTGCATGCTTAGGATTGTCAATTTGAAAGCCAGGATGCTATCAAATGTGGCTGTTGTTGGGGAATCTTGGTACTCGGGCTGTCGCCTGGAAGCTCAGCTCTTTTCTGCAAACTAGTGGAGCACCACAGTTTGATGCCCCTGCCATGAAGCCTTACGATGACAACCCTGAAGGCTCCTTCAAGTTTGTAAGTTTTCAGGTACGGGCTGTTCATCAACATTGGAATCGGCGTCGATGCCCTTTGCACGAATACCCAGCTGGACAAGCCCGTTGCTGACTACCAGGCCCCCTGGCAGCTTTCTTCTGTAAATGTACTTGCCTTTCCATGGTGTCATTGGTCATTTAAGCCACACTCAGGAACGTAGCCGGGCGAGAAGCTGGCCAAACCACATAGCCAATCGGTCTAAACCGCTCTGAAAATCCCCTCTGACCAACGTCAATCAAGAGCTTTGATTTGCTCGATGCCTGTCTGAAACATGCTCAGGAGGGCGGCAAGATCGACGTCAAGGCAGGCATTCCCTTCTGACATGTGGCCCGTGACACCTTCTGCAAAGATGCAGTTCTCAGGTGCTGAATGTGGACGTGGGCAAGGAGCAGGTTGAAGTCACCACTCGGCCTCTGGCGTGCAAGCCTCGTCAGTTGAGCGCAACTTTGTTGCTTTCATTTGTCATTTGTCTGAATCTTTTGGTTCAGGTCCGAAGCCAAGGTGGGTGACACTGTTGAGGGCACTGTGGTGACCCAGATTCCGGCCACTTGCTTTAAATCTTTTGTGTCAGCTTGATGCTGTGGAAGTTCTAGGGCTACCTGAACAGGAGCATGCGATTTGGTGTATAGGATGCAGAAGGCATTGAGCTTTGATTTTCCTTACAGCAGGCTGGTGTCTTCTTCGATGCCGGCTTCTCCAGGGACTTGCTTTGCCCGACCAACTTTCTCAGTGGGGCCCTCAGCTGGGGGGTTTCAGCAGCCAGGACTCAAGTGGCTTGTTTGCAGTCAGGGCTGCAAATGGCAGAGTTTGCTGGTTCCCAGGGTACAGATTCCGCGGTCACTTGGAGCTTAGTACAAGTTGTGCAGCATCCTTTTTCAAGCCTCTCAAGTCAACCTGATGTGGCCTCTTTCCCGGAAGAGCATCCTGTGATGGGCAAGACTTTGCCATTCATCCTGCGAAGCCGCAGAAAGATTCATTTAAGGCAAGCCAAAGGAGGAGTACTCACGTGGCGAGGCCAGCGACCGAGTACTTACCGTGGGTTTGACACGGAAGTTTTGAGTTCTGGCAAATGATCTAGCTTTTAGATATCCTTTCCTTGCGCGGCGACATCAGCCGTTCTCGGCAAAGGTCGCTGACCTAACGATCATGCAAGTTGACGGAGACCGAGTCACCGTGTCTGACAAGAAGGCGATGGCTGGGGGCCTTCAAGAGGTTCACAGGCAATTCGAACGGGGCTGTAGCTGTAGGTGGCCTGTAGGAAGCTTGCACACGGCATAGCTTAGGGCTTGAACGTCTCGGTGCAAGCCTTGCCGGTAGAAACCAGCCACTGGTATAGTATTTTGCAGATTGCTTGTGTAGTCGTCAAGTTTTGGGTGCGCGGCGCTCAAGAGCATCGCATACCACTAATTGAGATGAGGTCTGCCTTTCTCCCCGAGTCTCCGCAGCTTTGACACGCAACGGGCAAGGAGCAGCACCTTGCTTGGTCCTCGCTTCACAGGACGTCGGCAAGCCCATCGGGAGCTTTGTCCGTGGTCAGGAGGTCTCTGGCAAGGTTGGGCGCAGAGTTGTTGCACTAGAAACATTGCTGTCGGATGTTTCATCTGTGTTCGGTTCTGACATGTTTTGACAGAGCATTTTCGTAGATGACGCCCTGTTACCAGAAGTACATCAAGCCAATGCTGCAGACTTGTCAAATAGAACTTGACGCAGGTGGTCCGCTACACGGAGGGCTTGGGCATCTTCCTGGATGTCGGAGCTTCCCGGGAGCGCCAGCAGCACTTTAGGGTTTGGTTCCGAACTGGGAATCAGTGGAAAGACTTTCGCAGTTGTATTCGCAAGCTTTCTTGGTTGCAGGAAGCGCTGTGGCGTACAAAGGGTCCGGGCGCCACCGTCTTGCCGAAGGATGCCAAGGATGGACCTGTTTGTTGTTTGGCCATACTGCGATCTGCGAAGTGAAGTCAGCAGAACTGTGATTCTCTGCTAGCTTCTTCTTCACACATTCATGCGGTGCTTCGCAAGATGCTAGGAGTACGCGCAGGGCGAGGAGGCTGTGATGGCATCTTAAGTTTTCCATTGTTAAGGGATGTTGCGTAAAGCTTCGGCCATCCCGGCAGCCATCTCTTTTTTCAAGGTTATGGCAATAGAGCTCCATATGAACTGACCGTTTTGTTTTTGCCTGTCAGGATCTGTGCAGTATGTCAGTAGTACTTAACACAGAGCCATCCCCAGGTGGGTGTATGGGTTACTCACCAAAGAATTGTCAGAAAAGTCTTCCACGTGTGTTCTTGATCCTGCTACGCTGAGCAAGCGATTGTTCGCAGGTCAGTGGCCTCATCATCACTCGCCTGGATGTGCAGACGCAAACCCTCGAGGCACCAATAGGGCAGCTCGGTGCCTGTCCTCCGGTGCATCCCTGCGCTCATGCTCCACTGCAGCAGGTCGCAATGCCTGGTGCCGAACTGCTTAAAACCAGCCCACACCCAAGAAGCTCCCGGCGATGCAGCTGACGATTAGGAAATCATTTGTCAGCTGTCAGCTGCCTTGCCAGTGACGTTGCTGTCTGATGTCTCTTAGCCATCTAGCCCTGCTTCCCAAAAAAGTCCAGGCTTATCCATGGAGAACATGGAGGCCAGGGAAGTTTTCCATGCCATCGCAGCCTTATTTACATGGATAGACATGCCTGCTGGGCAAATTTGAGCTGTGAAGTGCCATCTTGAAGAAGGTTGTGTCGCATGGTTTTTGCTCGTGTACTTTGCGCGAGAGGTCGGCCAGGAAGTTTCAGGCAAAGTGGCAAAGACCATGGCCTTCGGAGCCTGGGCAGGATGGCAGGGCGTCAAAGTCTTTAAGAAGGGAAGGGGAATCTCCAGGTGTTGCAGGCACAAACCAGCCCTGAGCTCATTGCTGCTTGCAACTAAGGCGTTTTCGTCGATATCGGTGCTGAGAGGGATGCGTTGTACGTGGCAGCCTTAGCCGGGCATGTGCATTCGTCCAGGCGTCTCTCAAGTGCCTTCCCACTTGCAGCGACTGCTAACGAGCCTGGTCATCATGCAAGAACTGCACGTTGGCTGTTCTTCTTGTGCCTGCCACTTGAGCATTAGGCCCCTGCAATGCAGAGGCTATTTCGCAGCTGGACAAGCCGCTGGGTGACTACAAGGTTGGCGACGAACTGGAAGGCTGACCACCAAGCAAAAGCTCAGGAGGGTTGTTAGAATAGTTTTGGAGGATCGTGTTGAAGTTTGCGGTTGCTCGCCGAATTTGGCGCTCTTTTTGGTGTGTTTTTATCCTGTGGATCTTTCAGAACATGAAATCATACGCATTGAGTCCATGCATTGGGTGGAGAAGGATATGGCTCGGTACTTCCCCAAGATTTTGGAGGCTCCAGAACTCGAGCAAGCAACAACTGTCTCCCACGGACATCTGACAGCCAATTTACACTGGCCTTCACTACCCAGACCTACGAACGCTACCTAACCCCATGCCTGGGGCCTCACAGCTGGATGCAGGCCTACGCGTGGTGGAGGTCAGAGGGGGAAGGGACATGTGGGAGGAGTTGTGTAGTTGCAGGCTCGGACAGATTAAGGATTTATGTGCTATGCACCCAGTTGGTCTAAAAATCAAATGATATACAATCTGAATTCTCTGGAAATGGAGATTCTTGGCCGCAAGTTGAATGATGCACGAACATCTGAGGGAGTTGGTTTGAAGCTGCACGTTTCAAGATGCCCTCAGCGATTAAGTCGCATGTCCTGTCCACACGGCATCAAGTAGGCATGGGCGCAATATGCGAAAGGTGTGTGTTTGTAGAGAGAGAGAGAGAGAGATATATCGACGGGGAACCGAGCAGTCATCCAGCAGCTCGAGCAGCACGACAAGCTCCCTGCCGAGGAGAATCACGACAAAGCGGAAAAGAGTCCAGCAAGAGCAAATGCCCAGACAGCCAGAGCCACAGAAGGAAGAGAAAAAGCCTGCCCCGCCAGCGACTACAACTGGGAAAGGAAAGGAAATTGGGACGCAGCCAACAACAACGGAACAAGAAGAGTCTCCAGACATGGTGGACGAAATTCTGGGAAGGACAACAGGTCAAAAACAAGCAAAGAGGGAGACTGCCGAGACGCACACCAGCGAGGAGAACCGCGACATCAAGTACGCCCAGTGTGGGAATACATAGCAAAAGCATACGCAGGAAACTGCAAGAAAGGAAGAAAAGAGGAGGGTGCCACCTCCAGCCAGCGCCAGAGTGGATGAAAGCAAAATTGATGAGGTGGCGGTGGCCAGACTCGAGAAAGCCAGGCTCGAGCGGCTCAGCGAGACTGGGAAAGACATTAAGGAAAGGCAAGGGACAAAAGAATTCAAGGAAAAACCCAACAACCCGAAGGAAAACAGAGAAAGGTTAGACACTGCAGGGTCGACAGAGGAGAAAGACCAGCCGAGGATGCAGCAAAACCAACCGCTAACTCCCCTGCTACCGAGAGATGAGTCGCCGATTGGCGATGGAAGTACCGCGAAAGAAATGGAAGAGGAAAAGCAGGAACAGGCGGCAGGAGCAGAACCACGGCAACAACCAGCGCAACCCTCTGAAGCTTGGCACAAAAATACCAGACCGGCAGAGCCCCAGATGCCGAATAAGTGGAATGTAACTGGATCAAAAACCCAACTTGATGGGAAACAAGCGCAGCTCAAACTCGACCAGCTTGCATATCTAACAATGTGGATGAAAGAAGATGAGGAAACAAGGCAGTTCTGGGAAGGAAGACAGCCTGACCTGGAAGCAGACACTGCGCGACTGGCGAGGGAGATGCAAAAGATGGATTTGCATATCGGGCAAGGTGCCACGGCGCAATGTATAGCGAGCCAGCTGACGGAATGGGGATTCCAGGAAGTTCTGAAAGAGTCGTTGCAAGAGACAACGCCAGAGACAACAGACGGAGGAGTAAACCACTACAGGCGAGAGAAGCGATACAAACCGAGACCATTATGGACAACGAACAACATGTTTTCAATTGACTGATGGAGATACCGCGCAACACAGTGACAGTGATGTATGTGAGAAAAGGGAACTTGGCATGCTGCCATGATCCCGACGCAATAGCCGGAGGGAGAGTGGCCTTCTGAGACAACCAACCGTGACCATGCCAATTCGCAAGCCTGCAGCAGAGACAGGGAAGTGGGGATTTGGGTGTTGAGCCAGGGCTTGGGATTAAGGGAGTCGCTGTTGCAGGTTGCGGGAAATTAGAGGCCGAAGACGGCAACGCACAATTGATGCAGGAAATCTCAGCACGCACCAATTAGGGGAGGGGAGTAGGGAAGAAGTAAAGAGGTAGGAAAATTCGAGGCATTGAACGCCCAAATTGTACAACAAGCGGCGATGTTGGAGTTATGCACAAAGGAGATGTCCAACCATTTGGGGACAAAAACACATTTCTTCAGAGCAGTGAGATGCAAGGGGTACATGGAGATCGTAGGATTTGATAGGGAAGGAGGAACAAATCACCATGTACCAACCTTTCCTCGGCTCGCTACCAGACTATTTTCCCGGGAAAGAGATGCGTACTGGATAGAGGTTGAAATGGGGGGGTAGAAGAAAATGGGGGGGGCTAATTATGTTCTACGATCCAACGTACGCAGCACTCATCCCAGCTACCGACCTGTGACCGTGGGGCTGGAGGTTCGCCTCCGCGACACCTTCGGGTGTCGTATAGCCTGTAAAAGAAGAAGAGATATATGATAGAAGAAGAAGAGAGATATACGGGCTATGAAACAAAGAGATATATATATGTATAGACGTATAGATATCCATATTTCTTGTGGTTTGTCTCAAACTGCTGCTGCCGGCAGGAGGAGTTGATAACACACGGGCTGTGTTACAAAGGATTTCAAACATATGCCCTGCATACTCAAGGAAATCCCATCGCATGTGCCGGCGATGATGAACAGAGGTTAACTGGGTTGCTGTCAAGGAACTTAATTTAAGTTACTTGTATTACATTGGGAAAACCCTATAGATTACTATATATACCCATTGTGGTAACGTAGTTTGAGTTTCCTTAACAGCAACCCAGTTGAAGCGCAGACCGTGATCTGGTCGTTTCAGCCAAGAATCATTACTGAGAAGCTGAATAGTTACTAGCAGAGTAGCAGCAAGCCCAGTAGCACTCGTCATAGCGGGAGGATGAGGAGGTAGCAGCAGCCACTGACGTAGTTGCAAGAATTACGCCCGCCATCTCATGTTGATGTGATGATGATGCTGCTAATAATGATGATGCTTTTGATGATGCCGAATTGATGACGATGATGACAACATATAACTTCATTTGAGTAGCAGTTGCCATACACATTGTCTATATTGGGTGGATTTCCCGCAAACGACGCCAGATCCTTGGTAACCAGCCGCCTTTGGGCTAGCTGCCAGGTGGATGCCACACGCCAGCGGCTTGCGGTCTCCACGCGTCCGCTGGCAGCCGACTTCGAGGAGCTTCTTGCATGTAGGGTGTAAGGCCTGGAATTTCGGTATCTAGGCCTCTGGATCTGGAGTAAGGGCCCAGAAGTCAACAAGGAGGGTTATCTTTGCAGTGCCTTTGTTCTGGGTTCCAGCACACCAAGCCAGGAGGGCCAGGAGGTCACCGGCAAGGTCAACCGCAGACTGAGGGGCGCTTGGTTTTGGGTTGAGGGTTCACGTGGGTGGCTTCTCGGAGGTATACGTGCACTTGAGTACTCGTGGGTGCCAAGGTAGTGCATTGCTAGATTTTTTGAAAAAAACCCTGAACGCAATAGACCCTGCAACGCTGTCAAGATTTGCATTAACTTCACCATTCAGTGCTGTGTATTGTTGCACCATGGCTCTCCGACAATTCAGTGTGAGGTGTGAGCCTGGAAGTACAAAGCGATTTCGCTTTTACTCCATGCCGAATTTGTCACGAAAGCTTTTCGGTGGGAGCTTTGTTTAGTACCTCTCGGAGTGAGCCTGGGATCATGGGGGGGTCCAGGGGGCGGCGTTGTCGCGGGAGGCCTTCGGGCTAAATCCTTGCATGTCATCTGGCGGTGATCTTGGGGGAATTTTGGGGGGCTCTTGGGGATGTTGGGGGGATCTTCGGGGGATCTTGGGGGGTTCTTGGGGGGTCTTGGGGGCATAGTCTTGGGGTGATCTTGGAAGGATCTTGGGTGGATCTTGGGGGAATCTTGGGGCAATCTTGGGGCATCTGGGGTGATATTGGGGGGGGGGGTCTTGGGTGGATCTTGGAGGGATCTTGGAGGGTGTTTTTTTGGAGGCTATCGGTAGTTCTGTTAGTGGGCGGGCTGGGCTGCCTGCCCTTCTGGTCGTTTTTGGTGTGTCTCTTTGTGTCCTGTCTCACTAGTCTCGTTCATTCTTGAGCTTTCGTCCCAGCCCATGGCTCTCAAGTCTGTTCCACACGAGCCTTCAGCAAAGTCCAGCCGCTGATTTGCCTCCCGCCTGCTAAGTCATAAAGAGTCCCGAGTCCAGCGGTAGCTGACGAGTCGGAGTGAACCTGTAACTGGGGGAGCATTTTGTTTGGCACTGCTTTGCCCGACTGATGCCAGGTCTCAAAGATCATGGACTTTGGCCTGTTTGTGGACATCGGTGCGTAAGCAAGCCCAGAAGCTGTGAACAGGATCCGTTTCAGCACACCGAGTCTCCAGCCATCCAAGCACAGGGCACAGGGCACAGGCCACAGACCTAAACTCGCCTAGGTCCGTGGATGCCTTGCTTCCAACTGGGATGCTTGCCAAGGATACCGGCGAGCATCTGGCCAGCACCGCAGCACTGCATGTCCCCGAAATTTGCAACGTAAGAGCTCTCCTCAAGGCCAACACTTTAGCACCACCTTTGAAGCGCTGCTCGATCTGGGGGCTAAGGTACTCTGAAGGAGAGGCACCAGTCTCAGAGGGAAAGTGTCAACTGCGGTTATTGTCCTCCGGCATGTGCAAATGAATTACTGTACAAGCTCCAGGTAGAACTGGGAGAACCTGCGGCAGTGCGTTGTGTTCAATTCAGGTGCTGGATGATCTGAAGGTTAGCCGAGTGGACATCCAGAAGAACCAGATTGCTGCCCCTTGGCTTTGCAACCTGATTTCAGAGCCATGGCGGCAGATCCAAGCTTGGATTTCTTGGACAGTTGGGCAAGGGGAGGGAACTAGAATTTCTCATCCTTGTGTTGCGTCTAGTGCCGAAAACGCTGGCAAGCTTGACACCAGTTTCCCGGATGTTTCCAGCTGTATCTTTTCTGTACGGTAGTCATGGAAGGTGAGGGGCCTTTAGGATATGCTCTGCCAGGAACGGCCTTTTTCCTTCTTTGGGTCTACTGGCGGAAGTAGCCAGCCCTTTGTGGATTCACCGAGGTTGGCCAGAAATCTGGTGGCATGTCCTCCGGAGCAAGTTTGGAGATCGATTCTCTCGAAGTTCTGCCCTCAGCTGGGATGGGCGTTGCTCCCAATGGAATCTGCGGAGGGATCCTGGGCATGCCCCAATGATCTCTCCCGTATCATGCCAGAGCTAGGTCCCTGTCTTGTCAGAATTTCGCATGCAGGAGACTTGATGCCCTCCTGATAGTCTTGAAGCACCTTGGTCCTTTGCCGGTCCATGCTGTCGGATCCACAAGCGAAGCGCTAGCTCGTCAAAAATCACCAGCATCCGTAGATCAAGATAGCAAAACGTCTTCCTTCGGAATTTTAATTGCGAGGTTGGTGCCAAGGTCCCGGGTGCCGCAGGCTTAGACAAACGCTGGCAGGTTGAGAAGTATTGGGACACAAGGGGCAGGGAGCTGACCTGAGCCAAAGTGGAAGTATGGCGTGAACATGAGACAAGTAGAATTCAAGCTCCCGACAATTTTTGCATGCGGCCGAAGCTTTGCGTAGCTGAGGTCGTGCGGGGCATTCGGGACTGCATCTTTTTTTGCCGAGGGTTCTCAGCAGGTCATTCTCGGCATCTATTCAGGGAAGAAGTTGCAGCTCAAGAGTACTCTGATGCTTTGGTGTACTTCAGATGCGGGTGGTTGATGTGTATTGAGGAGTACGGCATTTTCGTGGACATTGGGCTGGGGCGGACTGACGCTCTCATGCCAAACTCCATGTTGGGTGATGTTGCTCTGGCCTGAGCCTGCACGTCCGAAGAACAGCTGCGCACTTTTGCTTGTGATGTTTAAGTCTAAACTCCTGGTAGCAATTGTATAGTAACAGTAGTAACAGTAAAGCAGCTTAGTGCAGCTCAGACCTCCGCGGCTTTCAAGCCCAACCAGAAGATTGAGGCGCCAGGGCAGGGCTCAGTCATCGTCATTTCGAAGTGTCTCGCTGCGAAGCAGATCTGCTGTGATCCCTTGAAAACAGCGCAGCTGCGAGAGGTTAATCGCTAGATGGCAGGTAGCAGGTCTAACGCTTCACTCGCTTGCCTACACGACTCCCCTTTGCTTTGCACTTCAGATTGACATTCCTACTAGCATTTGTGCACTCCCTTTGTTTAGGTCTTGGTGCACTCCCTCTCTTCAGGTCTGGATTGCGCAGGTGGACTCTTCGAACAACCGTGTCACAGTCAGTGGCGTGGCAGCATGGCCTAGGGTTGATTGACAGCCCTTGTCAGCCGAAGTGCTGCTTTCAGAACGTTGGACTGTGGACCCCCTCCAAGGCGCTGTGGAGCCCACTGCAGAGATGCGTCAGCGCCGCGGCAGGCGACCAGTTGCAGGAGTTGAGAACTTCCAGCCAGTAGTTGGCGTATTGTGAGATGTGGCTTTCAGACCAGGGCTTTCCATGGGCTTGGCAAACTCTTGAACTGCAGCATTGTGTAGGTGAGAGTATACGTGCTGCTGTGGATTGAGTTGTACTCTGATACCCTGACTGTTCTTGGGGTTTGGCAGGATGAGTGACTGACTGACACGCGGCCAGGGGCGGTGGATCTGCTGGAGCCTCGCTGGATAGCGTGGGCCTGAGATTTGTGGTAAGGGCCGCTTCCTAAGCTTCCCGATAGCTGGAGAAAACTTACCTGGGTTCAAGTAGAATCCATGGTTCCTGATGGAGGTTGGATGCCTGCCACTGGCCTATTCTGAGGCTACATCCCGCAGGGATTCATGATTCCAGACCCCAAGCGGCATGCGGAGATCATCGGACGCGAAGATCTCATGGATCCGGAGAGCCGGGTGACACTAAACAGACAATGGTTGCACATGCCCATAGGTTTGCCGTTATGAACAACAAGACCATTCAAGTCAAGGACTTCTCAGAAGTTCAGGAACTTACCAAAACAAGACAGGTGCGCGCTTCTGGACTACACGAGCTATCCAGAAGCTGCCCCAACATGATGTACGACACTACCTCGCTAAATTCAGCATGAAATCTGCAGGAGCCCATCCCTTGGTACGAGTGGGCGGAGAAGTACCCAGGCTTCATCCGCTTCCAAGAAAAGGACTTTGTGGCCAGCATTTTTGGAATATAGGAGAGCTGCGAGCCTGAAGGGTGAGGTTGCTTTATGTATTCTTGCAGCAAGCTGCACGCTGCCCACAGGACCAGGTCATCACTATTTCCGTGCGAGCGCACGGCTTCTATGGTGAGAAGGAGCTGCGCCATTCCCAGCCAGCAGGGGCCTCGAAACGTTGTTGCAATGTGTTGCATGCATTTTCCTGGCCCCATGCCCTAGCCATCATAGGCTACAACCTTCCGATAGCTTGAAGGTTGAGTAGAGGCACGTTTGCCAGAGGACTCTGTGTGAATAAGGAGAGGTGAAGTGTGGCATAGCGATGATGTTGTGAGGTAGGCTTTCATACATTTGGAGCCTGCGGTGAGGTGCATGAGTTCAGATAATGACTTTTACTGTGGTGATTGCGTTTGAGTGCAAGGCCCTTTCTACGGGTAAACGTCCCTTGTTAGTGTCCTGTAGCGTGCTTCGAGACTGCTGACAATTGTTAATAAACGCAAGCCATGTCCAGTCAAGGTACACTTGATGCCGCATCAATGCCCAAAGCAACTGTGCGCAATGCATACAGTAATAGCATCCGACCGCAAGTGCATCCACATTCCAGAGCATCCCTGCCCAAACGAAGACGACGTCCAAATGATAGGGGCCGTGTCCTGGACAATCCATGCCCAAGCATGGTGACATTCGCTTTGAGGCTGTCTAAGTCCTTCAGCGTATGCTTTACGCTTGCCACTGCCAGAATCGGAGCCGGGAGTAGACGTCTCCCCTGAATGTTCTGTGTTTTTTTGGGTCTTCGACCTGCTCACTCCCAAGCCGTCAAAAACCTGTCCTCCCCGGCAACAAGTCCTATAACGAGAAGACTCAATATAGATCCACGGCACACTCTCGCCCAGGCCTTCATCCCCATCCCGGCTCACCTGCAGAAGGCTGATGCCAAGCAGCCTACCAAGGATGACCTCCGAGTGAAGTACGAGGAGCTCCATGCATCTATTGTGGGGCCTAGTAAACACATCTGTTATAGTAGTTTCCATTTTTATTTTCCATTATCCCTATAAAGCTCCTATACAACTCCTATATAACCCTTATACAATCCCTATAATCCCCATGGCATCCATTTTATTTTCCATTATCCCTAGAGAACAACAATGTTATCCCCTATATTATCCCCTGTATTATCTGCATCTCCAGGACCAGCCCATGCCCAACTACGACAATGGCATCAAGCCTGAGATTCACATCAAGTATCGCAGACCCCTCAGTTATTGGAGAGGAGTATTTTGCATGTTTGGCACAGCGGGATTCAGCCTTGCAGAGGGTGTTCCTGAAGAGCACTGGATTTGCAGTTCTGGTAACTGCTGAATACAGCTTAAACATCTGCAAGTGCTTGCTTCAAATTGGAGGTGCATGGGTAGCTGTGAGGGATTGATAGATAGGAGCGCGACGGTTGGACTTGCATCTAGTTCATTTGTGATCATGTGAACCTGGCTTTGTTCAAAGGAGAGCGACTTGTGCGTTGAAGGTCAGCCACCTCTCAACGACCCCAACTGGCGTGCCTGAGCTGCATCTGAAGGAATTGCAGAATTTCGCCAGCAGGCCAGGCCCAAAATTGAGGGGAGACGTCGACTCCACAAGGCAAGTGAAGGCCGGAGGAGGCGTCGCATTTTTCTACAAGAAGTAAGCTTTCCGAGTGAGAGTTTGCAGCAGCTGATGGAACCTTACCTGCAAACAGGTTGTGCTCGGCTTCAGCTCGCGTAGCTTTCAGGTGAGTACCCTGTTCCCGATCGGCAGCCCATCACCATGGACTTCAAGGCCGATCTCATGCAAGGGCTTGCGCCACAACCAGCACTCACTTCTCGAGACAAACTAGTCAAGAGGTGTTGGATTGCACATTCTTCAGTCGTCTTTACTGGGACAAAGAGAATTAGACGTTTATTGCATGAGAGTGGCCTGAGCTGATGAATTTCCCAGCAGTAGCATGCAGCCGCACCAACCTCGAGAATCCCAGCCGGGCTCGTGTCAGACCATCGTGGAGCGTGCCGGGCCGTTTGTCCCAACTGAGAAGCCTGGCCTGAAGAAGCCAAAGGACGAGGCCTGTGGATTCCGGAATCCTTCGATCAAGCTTGTCTTACTGAAACCGTGTTCAGGAGAAAGGCGATGACTGAGATCTCCACTTTTCCGCAGGGCGCGAAAGGCCGCTGACTGAACTGACGCCCACGCCCCGTGCAGCAAGAGAAACAACAGCTGACGCCAAGATCAGTACTCAAATTAGTCACACAAGTTCCATTCCTGCACATGTCAAAGATGTTGTGGAAAAAGTGATGGTAGTAACGATTCCGCAGACATGACCACAGCACCGCAAATGGCGTCAGAGATTGTGCCTGCCAAACAGGAGCTGCGAGAGTCTCTGGGAAACTTACCACAATTAAGCCCCTAAACCTGTTAGCTCTTCCTGGTTTCAGGGGTGTCAGGTTGCAGCCATTGGTATTGACTGATGTTTTGGGTCAGTTTTGAAATTGTGGTCATTGTTTGATCTCGTCAACATAGCTTGACCAAACTTTGCCAAATGATCTCCAGAACAAGCACATGAAAGGAGCAGTTTCAAAAACTTGCATTAACACTTTTGCACGCCAGCGGCAGTTTGCACTGATACTTCTTAGGAAGGTTTTTGTGGAGCCATGATTTTTCTCCGGGTCCCAAAGGCTCTGGCAGTACAGCTCTGACGCTTTCCCGGCCGCAAGCCGCAAAAAAGGAAAAGAGATGAACATGATCAACAAAGGATACCTAGCCTGCATTCCTGTCTTTGCTGAATAGTTTTCCAGTATTTCATTCTCTCCTAACTCTAAAGAAGTGAATGAACAAGCGAAGCGAAAGAAAGAGCCGAACACGCATGATAGGAGGAATCACGAGGATGATGTATGTAATGTTATTCTAATCTATGGCTCACGGCGAATCTGACGAGCCCAAAAGATACAATCAGATACAACTTATGAATGTAGCATCCTAGGAGCTATGACTTCTAGCATCAGGCTTGGTGAGTAACCCTAATCAGTTGCAGAATTTCAACATTCCCATCCAGATATACCCCTAGATTCCTAGATGACAGAGGTTTAGCGGTTCAATTTCATTCCTTCGTTCCTTGGTTTCTTCGCTGAGCTATGTTCATTTCATATGCTCACAAATCAAACAAAAGATCCCAACTCAAAGCCATAAACTCCAAGTAAACTCGAATGTTCCTGAACCCCGCCCTGAGCTGTCGGCTCCACGTGGCACCTTATCTCAGCGCTGGCCAACTAACTACTGACAAGGAGTTTGGTTGTTGAGGCTTGCAAACCCCAATGGACCGTTAGCATGGAAATTGCAAATCTGAGGGGTACTTCAGCTATAGTCTAATCTCCTGAAAGGGGGGTTACACAGGGGATGATATAGGGAAGTGTTTTAGGGGTTATGAAGGGGGATGCTAGGAATTTAGACTATAAATAGCTCATTTGGTTGAGGGCTCAATACAGTTGGGCCAGAACCCTGAAGCCCAAAGCCACTAAACCTAAGCCCTAAACCCTAACTGATGCAGTAGTTTCCATCTTTTTTTCCATTCCAGAACCTTGAAACCTAGACCCAAAGAGGCCACAGGGTCTCCTAAGCTCTGCTAAGTTGGTTTCATCTTGAGGATTAGAAGCCCAGAGGATACTTGACACACCGAGAGGTCTGCTCACACAGCCTAGAAGAAGAGATATGACCACAGGGCCTAGGGTCGGGGATTGGTGGTGTGGTGTTCCACAAGCCAGCAATAGTCAGGTGGTTGCCTCCCCCTCGCGAGCGGAGTCTGTTGTGCCTGTTTTGAGGTACCCGCATGTCCGACAGCCAAAATGCTCTAAGAGCCAAATTGTGGGATTCAACCAGCAATGGATCTACGCCCGCCCCCCCGCCCCCTCGTTTAAGGTGGCAATTCTAGCAATCATACGAGGTATGATAATACGTCGTTGTGAAAAAATGCGTCAGGACAGCAACTGCTATGGCAGCCGTACGACCTAAATCTCCCTCCTTATTGTGACTGCAGATGCCTCGAAGCAAAGGAACATAACAACCTGAGCCTGAGAATCGTATTGAAGCCTGTATCTTGTGCGGGCCGTGTCAGCGATGGCTGTGCTTCCAAAGCGTCCTGGACCAACACCAGATCTTTGTGCATCCTGTGGGTCATAAGGACATGTAAAGACAGCAATGTTGGTTCCCGTGGAAAAATTGAGATTCCCAGCACAAACTGCCGTCGAGTACAAGCGAGGGAGACTTCCTCAGCCATCTCCAAGACGAAGTCTTTCGAGCCCCATGAACCTCAACCCTAGATAGTAGTTTGCTTTATTTTTCATTACGCCAGTATAACCCCTATACAACTCCTATATAACCCCTATATAATCCCTATTATCCCATGGCTTTCATTTTCTTTTCCATTATCTCAGTATACGCCTAAAATTGGCGCTTGCAACGTAGCCAAGGCCGTTTGTGGACCTATCCAGCTGCTGGACAGACTTGGCCGGTGCCTCAGAGTGGGCTTATTATCCTTACTATTACCATTAGTGTTATCGTTACTAATATTTTTGGTACCACTTTTATTATTGCTGTCATTTTTTTATTATTATGCAACGACTATTACTACTACTGGTATTAATGCTATGAATATTATTGTTTGCTTTTGGCGGCTAGGTGTTTCCTGCAGAGCAGGGGGTCTTGCTTCTACAGACTTGTGTGGCCGGGATTGATGAACCCAATCAATTGATTACCTGCACGGCTGTTGAAAGTTGCTGCACGTTCGAAACGTCAGCCTCTTACCATTACTATTGTTATGATTGTTACTGGTAGTTGCTATTATTCCCATTAGGAATATTCATGCTATCATTATTATTATTACTATTACGTAATAGTAATAATATTATTGCTATTGCATGGTGCCAAAAGTGCGTATCCCCAGTCCAAGCTGGCGGCAGCAGAGTCGGCCCAGAAGGCGCCCGGGTGCCCGCCGCAAAGACAGATAGGGGTCTAGGCTTTAGGGTTCAGGGTTTGGGGTTTAGGGTTTGGGGTTCAGGTTTTAGGGTTTGGTGTTTAGGGTTAGGGTTTAGAGGGTTTAGGGTTCAGGGTTTTACAGGGACCATGTAGGGGTGCTGGGGTATGATCTGGGGTAATCTAGGGGTCTTACAGGGAATAAGGATTAAAAAGGTTATTGTTATTATCATTGTTATTGTTATTCTTACTATTATTACCCCCAGACCCCACGTTCGCCGTCAAAGTAGCATCCGGATTATTTGGGCCGCTCTTGGCACGAGAAGCTGCTTTTTGGTTGGGTTGGGGAGGGTGCGGGGGTGGGGTGGTGGGGGGGGGGACAGTGACGTACTGGATGGACAGCAACATGTGCTTTGGCACACAATGTCAAAGTAAGGATTCAGGATTTGCAGGTTGGAAATATGGAATTGTACCCCACAACTTGGTTTTTGACATGTTGGGCGAGTCACGCTTTCGACACATAAGTGAAGACTGTAGCGCCTCATCATGCTGCCTTTGCGCGATATGACAGATGGGTTGGCTCTCATCATATGTTGCCGCTTCAGGGGTTCGCTCCCTGTACAGCATACGATGCTGCGACCTTGCACAGAAGTTGTGACCTGCAGTCTGTGTTGCCTGTCGGCTTTTAGATGAGCTGGCTTTAGAGGTGACCTGGATGTGTTCCCGCATGCATTTTTCAACCCGAAGTCAAGCCAGTGGCTGTTGCAAAGAAACAGTTCCCAACAGGAAGCTTGACGCGTCTGTCAGTTAGTTTTTGGGATTGGCGGCGACAAACCTCGGGTTCTGGACGCATTTTTGTTATTATTGCTACTGTTATTCACCTCTTCTGTATTACTACTAGTATTGTGTAATGCCTTTCAATTGCCACTGCTGTTTGCACCGTACCTCAATTCGCAGCATCAGCATCGGCCACAGACTGACAACCAGTGAAGTTCCTGCTTGAAGGCGGTCGCCGAGTCCACCATGCTGGCTATGGCACGTCTCCTCCACTCAAGCACCGGGGAGGAGACTCGCTTTGGGCGGTAAGGATTGGGATGACAAATGCAGCATCCAAATGGTGACAACCATGCAACCTTTGAATTTCTACTAGCACTAGGGTCTGTAAGTTTGCGCCAATGTCACAATGAGGCAGCAAGGACACTCCTCATTGAAATCCAAGCTACATTTGATCCTGGTTGTGCGAATCTGCAGCTTCTCATCCCAAACGGGAAACTTTGCAAGTACAAGATGTGGCTATGAGGCAATGTTTTCAAGATACTCAGAGCTCCAAAGCCCTTCATCTTGACTCAAGTCATTGATAATTTGTACTGAGAGCTGGC
Organism: Symbiodinium pilosum; assembly: GCA_905231905.1. Lineage (NCBI taxonomy): Eukaryota > Dinophyceae > Suessiales > Symbiodiniaceae > Symbiodinium > Symbiodinium pilosum. Next base: position 23,680 of record CAJNIZ010028358.1, read on the forward strand.
TTCTTCCTCTTCCAGACTCTGGTCCAATGATCTCACGTCTATGGGGCCTGGTGCAGAGCTTCGCCAGCAAGAGGCCAGGTTGTAGAGAATGCTGAACCTACACGTCACGCGGAATCTCCTGGTCTTCGTTTGCCCTTTGATGTTTGAAGTGCTGCACGCCAGCGAGCGGCCGAGACACAGCCTTAACACTTGTTCTGCGCAAGAACGCAGCTCCTTGGTGGGGAGAGGCCCGCGGAGTCTGCCACGCCGGAGGTGCCACCGGCGAAGCGAGCCCGGTCGCAGCTTGGCACGGAGAAATGCTCGCACCCACCGTTGTCCAAATCATTCCAAATCTGCGGAAACATCTGGAGCGATCCAAGAATCCAAGATGGAACGCACTGTATGCGAGCAAGATAAACCTATATGCTTGTTTCTGTTTAGACTGGCGGTGCAGATGCTGGGTGACTGTTGCAAATCCTTTCTGTGTACCAACATAGCAACCCGGTGTCTTGGGTCGGAAGCTGTACCAGCTAAGGACGGGCCTTGACAACCGACCTCTGCAGGCAGGGTTTCTGCTGTCCACGTCCTGCAGCGCTACGTGTTGGCATGTAGCTGGTGGAGGCTCTCGCCACGAACACTTCACAGGCCTGTAGTTCCCAAGTTGTGACTTCCAGATATGGCCGCGCAAGGTTTCTTCTTACTTGCTGCTTTGTTGGGTGTGGCAAGTGGCAAGACCAGGCCAGTGCGGTTCCCGCGCCCGTGGCCGAGGCCGGAAGAGAGTTCTCAAACAGGTGGAGTCTTGTGCCCCCAACCGACCACAAGAAACATTCCGGCCAGTACAAGCTCGTACTCCTGGGTGACGCTGGAGTGGGCAAGACGTCTTTTGCCGGGCCCTGAGTTCATTTGAGAGTGGCGGAGGCGGTGAAGAACATGATAGCCTCAGCAAGACGAGTCCTTAGGAGTCTGGGCAGTTAGATCTCCGGTGCAACTTGCATGAGCAGGGCACCTCAGGTCAAGCGACACCTTACAGGGGAGTTCGTGAAGAAGTACCGGCCGACAGAGGCTTTTGGTGATATAGTGAAATCTGAAGCAACCACTTGCTTTTGATTCCAAGCTGTGTAGCTGTCTCAACCACTCCCCAACCCACTGCTCTGAAGACCTGACTGTGTGCAGCCTGGATGTGCGTTTGAGGGCTGCGAGATGAAGAAGCTGAAGTTCATGACCAGCGTCCTGACGGCAGATAGTTTGCGGATTCAGGAGTTTGCTTGCAGCGTTATGCTTGGTTTCAAAATTCGTCCGTGTCCGGAAGGACGGCAGTCAGGTCCCTTTCGGCATCGATTGTGCTGTCGTAGTTGTTGACTTTGGAGCTGTGATCCCATTCAAATCACTTAGCACGGGGGTTTTGTTCCCTTGTAAGGGCTTACAGGGTAGGTTTAAGTCTTCTTAAAGGTTAAAGGCTCCATTCGGGAAACATGACCTCCCACATTACACCGCCCTCCTCAACACCCACCCCCCCTTATTTCCTGTGATGTCTGTGGTTGCTGTTCAGTCTCATTGGACCCTCACATCATCGTCGTCATTTATCATCGGCAGCGGTATACTACAAAATGATGGTACGTTTGGTGTTACGGATATCAGGCAGATCGCGAAAAGCACAACAGAGAGCAGGATGATGACAACAAAAGCAAAGCATCATCGCCGAAAATCCGCCATGGTCACTAATAGCCCAAGATTCACGCCTAGGCAGAGGTCCAGTGGTCTTTCAAGTCTGGGACACGGCTGGGCAGGCCCAAACTGTGTCCATTGGAATGCATTCAAGTCGTTCTCCAGTAAGCCTAGCATATTCGTTGTTGTGACACTCAAACACTTGTCAGCATCCGCAGGATCATCTTGCTGGGTTGCGAGATGGCTACTTCATCGGTGCCTTGCACTTGCATGTCGTGTTTGTTATGGAGCTTTTCTCTGCCGCGGAGGATGAGTCTAGTCATGCCAAGCAAGTGTTTCGAGGCATGGAATGTCAGAGATGGAACCAAACTTGTTGGCGCTGTGACGTTGCAAATCTTTTCCTGAAGGATGCCAGATAAAGGACCACGTTACTTGTCGAATTCTAGCCGGCACAGCACGCATTCCAAATTCGCTTCCCAACAAAAACCCTAAACTCTATAACCTCCCCACTATTATAAGCTCAATCCAACACATAGCCCTAAATAGTAGTTTCCTTTTCATTTTTCATTATCCCAGTATAACCCCTATACAACTCCCATATCTATATAATCCGTATACAATCCACATAATCCCCATGGCTTCCATTTTCTTTTCCATTATCCCTAACAGAAGCTAAACCCTAATATAACCCCCCAGTAAAAGCTTGATAATATAACCCTAACATAGCACTAATATTACCTTAATATTACCTCCGAGTGAAGTACGAGGAGCTCCATGCATCTATTGTGGGGCCTAGTAAACAAATCTGTTATAGTAGTTTCCATTTTGATTTTCCATTATCACTATAAAGCCCCTATACAACTCCTATATAACTCTTATACAATCCCCATAATCCCCCTGGCTTACATTTTCTTTTTCATTATCCCTAACAGAAGCTAAACCCTAATATAACCCCCCAGTAAAAGCTTGATAATATAACCCTAACATAACGCTAATATTACCTCTATTACCTTAATATAACCCTACTGATAAGCTAACGCTTAACAGCGTTCTCAGGGGCTCAGTGCGCCCTGGTCTTCTTTGATGCCAGGGGCTTAAGGGGCTCGAGCTCCGCTCGAAAGACCAGACCAGAGGGGTAAAATGGAAAAGAAAATGGACACTACTATTTAGTATATTGGGGTTACATAGGGTTTAGGGTTTTATGGGGTTTAGGTTATGGGGTATAATGTTGGGGTTTTATTGGGGTTATTTAGGGAGAATGGCAAAGAAAATCGAAAATTTAGGGGTTATAGGGATTTTTAAAGGGATTATGTAGGGTTATATATAGGAGTTGTATAGGGGTTATAGAGATAATAGAAAATAAAACGGAAGCTACTATTTAGGGTTTAGGGTTAAGGCCCAAGAGTTTGGGACGCCAAGGTCACCAAGCGAGAGAGCCACCAAAACCTGTCCAAGTGGGTCATGGATCTCAGGCGCCTAGGGCCCCTCGCAATCTGTTCGAAGTCCTTGAAGTTCTGTACTGTAAGGGGGCTACTTCATGACGGCCGTAAAGCTCTTTATGGGCATTCCTGTGGCTAGGAAAGTAGCCGGTGACATCCCAGTGGTGGTCGTTGGCAACAAGGTTGATGCTGCGAACCGAGTGGTCAAGGTGCCAGTGGATGCAACAATCTGGGAGCCAGCGCTGGGTGTTTGAACGGTGCTGCCAGGCACAGGAAGGCTCCTTGATCATGCGGAAGCTCAAGGTGGGTTGGTCGACTAGTCTGGGATCACGGCAGTTTGAGGAGTAAAGGGCCATCCTCCTGGTCACACCATTTGTCAATGCCATTTGTACGGTGTGAATATTTGGGCTCGGGCCTTTGACAAGTGAAACCTGCTTGCCATCCTCTCGTCTGTCCGCTCGTTCCTGCGACACCTGTGAAGGGTATTTTTGTTCACATTGCTGCCCACACTGGCCGTCCGCAGGTTCAGTACTACGACCTGAGTGTGCAACTTGTCTGATGTGGTTTCATGGGCAGCATGCGCTTGACGTTGAAAAGCGTGAATATGGACCCGGGCGGAAGTGGTTGCCCTTCCACGTTTTCCTGTCTGGAAGTCTGGCCCTCGAGGCGGACGCGCTTCAACACAGAAGTGCCGTGGATTGCCATTCAGCATTCAGAGCGTCCGGTCATTCAGGACGTCAACGGTTTGGATTGTTGTATCTGTTCCGCTGTTGCTTGTCCATTGAACCAGAGCTGCGACGTCCATATGTGACGCACTTGCACTCTCAGCAGAGGCGCAGCCTGCCCTAAACTCATTGGCCCCTTGCAGAAAAACTCTTTGTGTGAATGATGAATCCAGCAATGCGGAGCATGCCTACGAATGTCAAAAGGAACAATTCATGTTCTTATGTGGCAGCGCTGAAGAGTCACTGCTACAACGAAGCTCTCAGGCTCCGCTGCTCTTTCTGTCTAAGCGGCTGATGGGAGACAGCAACATCAGGCTATACTTGCTCTCACTGTTGCTACTCTTTTTTTTTTGGCGACAGGCTAGTCACTAGCGCCTCGTTGGCTGGTTGTGCCGATCGTGCTGAGTTTTAGTGCTTTCTGTAGCGTCCTCATTGTTGCCGGTTGTTAGCATGGCGCACTAGACTATACATGGTGATGCTGACAACACTCTTACAGGAGCAGGATGTGACCCTTTTATGCTTGCTGTGGACTGACCTTTTCTGAGCTGCCATCTTGTACTCTAACAGGTATCAACATTGCTAGGACATTGTTGGGGTCAACCATTTCGGTTGGATTTTAAATACTCTGGTCGCTCGTTCTCCTGTTGCCGAGGTGGTCTTTCAAGATCTTGCTGTCTGAGTCCGCGATCAAATTTTATGAGAATTCCATGAAGCATATGTGAATATGTCACTCCAAGTATACCATCCTTCCGAGTCTGCCTGCAATCTTTTGAAAGGCTCATACCAGAGCCTGGAAGTCGACCGCCAGAACTGGCTTTGCCATCAGCGGCAGAGCAGAGGCCAGACTGGTGAGTTCAGGTCTTGGCGTTTGTGTTTGGAATGGCAGATTCGGATGCCCAGTCTTTGGCCTGTATCAATCAAGACCATTCTTATCTTGTCTTGCAGGCGGGCTGCAAGGGAGCTGACAGAAGCGCTGAACGTTCCGATCAACGACAGCGACGACGATCTCTGAGCCGGGTTCTGTGTTAATGTAAATGATCAAATCACATGATGGCCGAAGAGGCTGATCCCCTTCGTCCACCTGCAGTGCCACTGTTTGAGGCTAGAAACGTTGTTCGTGAAAAAAACGCATTAACCAGTGCTGGTATAACCCTTCTTGTGTTGAAAGTCACAGACCTAATGAATTCAGGTGTTGCAGCTTGATTTCTGCCTCATGCAGCAACCCTGGCGAACAGATGCTAGAAGGTTCGGCAAGGCAGGTGTGAGCGCGGCGGCAGTACAGACTAGTGCTGTGAAGGGCCTCATATGCAGTCCCATATTGTTGCCAGCCATCCCTGATCTGTTTCAGAAAGCAATCCGAAAGCACGTTCCGATGTCAGCCACACGTTGCAGGGGCCCCAAACCCCGCCCTATTCGTGAAGGTCATCATCTTGCATCAAAGGCGGTTCCTGAGCTCATTTCTATAAAGGATCCTGCTCTGGAAGTCATGGTCCACTCCACATGGCACGATTCGTGAATATGCTGCTGCCTCAGATTGTCAGGACCTTGAAGCGATGCAAGAGGAGGACACTCCCCAGGGTGGTGACTGGGTTTTCTGGTTTGGGCCGAGGGTGAGGTTGGATGTGAAGCCATCGGCTTTTTCTGGATGCCTGGGCAGCCTTGAAATTCTGAAAGTGCTGAAGGCTGAAACCACCTAGTACGAGGCAGGCATCTCGCTCCGACCATACTGGCTTGCCGTCCTTACAATGTACAGCCTGAAGCTGGATGGGTTTGACTAGAGGTCGTAGGAGCACAGAGACCATTATGCTAACCACATTCCAATCATAGCTAGCCTGAACTGGACATGTTTCGCAACTTCTGAAGTCCCATCTCACGCCATGGCGTTGCTCGTGCCGGGCGTCCCGGGGCGTGCTGGCGGCGAGCTCGTGCCGCTGGGCAGGACTATATGGGTTAGGCTTGCACTTAGGTGCAGGTTTCCATGTTCCAAGTCGCGTCCATGTTTGTCCGCACCAGTAGTCACGATGTTGCCTTCAACCTCGGCATCCTGAGACTTGGACGTCCATCTGAGGTTGCCTCTTTCATTGCCTGCGAGCCCAAGTAGCCCAAGCCGTGCCAGTGCCCAGAATTTCTAAACCCCTGCAGAGAAGGGACGGGCAAAGGAAGGGAGACAGGCCTTAGACTGGAGCAGAGCTGTCTTTCAGTGCATAGACAACTTTACATTATATTAATATGATATATCTTATAATATGCTACGAAATGTACTATATAGCATATTAAGTAAGACCAGGTGCGCCGGTCTCCCCACGCAAAGCTGCCAGAGGCCCACCAAAGCCTTCGCATGACAGTTCCACCATTTGCTGTCACCTGCAGGCACTCAGTGGAGCCTGGAAGGCTTTGGACTCGCTGGCCTGGTGGCGAGGCCAAAAGGGGTACAACTGCCACTATCATCAATCCTACTAGGGTTTAGGGTTTGGGGTTCAGGGGCATGCCAAACAGAAGCGCGCTGTGTGATCGCGCGTTAGTTTGCAGACTTGCCCACCCGAAAACCACCCATTGACTGCTCTTCGGGGCATGAGGCTTCTCTTTAAAAGTTGCATATTCCTCGGGGACGATCTGGGCTGAAGGGCCTGTCGTGGATTTATCTCGCTCCGGGTCATGTGAGCTGACGACAAATCTGGCTGGGTATTTCGCTAAAACAAATTTAGGCCTTGTGTGGGGGGACGTTCGAAGCACTTTAGGACAAAATAGGCTTGCTTGCGAAGGATGCGTGAAAAGCTTGGCCGCACACTTCTAGATGGCTAACCCATCGTGGCAGATCAGGTTCTCTAAGAGGTCTTTGGTTGAGCTCCCAGGGCTCCTCGGCACTCTGGGAGGATCCAGCCTGAAAGATTGCAGAAAAGGCCCCGCTTGGTTTTTTCCCTTGAAAGGCATGTGGTAGGCCTGAGGGTTGGGAGGTCTGGAAGCTGAATTGGACGCTTCTCGTTCAATGGCAGAAAAGCTCTGCGTCACGCTGCACTGTTTTTTTTTTGGTTTTACTGACTCGGACTCAGATGCCTGGAGGGGAAGCTGGCCTGGATTCCCTTGTTGGGTATCGCTGCAGGTTCGACTAGCCCAAAGGACAAGTGAGAAGGGGTACAGCCATCCAAACATCATTGGCAGTCCTGGCATCCGGCGCCTGTGGCGACCACGCCGCGGACGGTCTTGGCGTGGGCATGCCTTGCTGTCACGTTGATTGTTGCATGTTGCAGATGGTTGCACTCTATGATGTAGTGACGCGACTTTCGCAACCAACTTTCTTTCACTCTCACGTCCTTCACACCAAAAATGCCTGGCTGGATGGTGTATGAATACGCTGCCAATGCCAGGCGCAGCTTTCTGCTGTTGCCCTCGAGGCAGGGAAGGGCAGTTGACAGGTTGGACATGTCTAGGTAGGACACCATTCTGCCAGTTTTCGGGTTTGATTACTTGATTGAAGTGAACTGGAAACGATGATGAAGCTTTCTACGCGGAAACTGAATGCTAGGCTCCCACTCGCGTGGATGAAGCCACAGCTGTCGGACGACAACTCGTTGTGGAGGCTGGAACATGTGCAGCATGTTTGCTCAAGGCTTTTTCGGTGCCGTGGTCAAGAACTGTTCCGGACTCACTCGATGGTTGAAATCTCTAATACACAGTTGAATGACGGCTTTGCTCAGGTTTGCAATAAGCCGAAAAATAATGTCTTTGGAGAAGGCGGTCAGAACCACAGAGAATTGCCTTGCATCCACTGCTTAAGATGATTTGAAAGCCCAAGCATAATCAACCTAAACCCCGAACATTAACCCAGATCATCATCTCTTTGATCTTTTTCTCTGGGCTCAAGCATCTCATGCTGTACCACGTCCAGAGTGGCATTCAAAGCAATAGGCCTCAAGGCTCTAGGACCCATGTTCTACCCTGCAGCTTTTTTGCCTGTGTGATGTCTTATGTCTAATGAAGTTCTGTTGAGTTTCGAAGTTTCTTGTATACTGAAGTTCTTTGCGTTAGATCAAGAGCACCGCGTCCCCTCTTGCAATCTCGTGCGCATGCCATCGCGTGCGCTTGCAGCTACACCTTGCCGCACCGTTCACTGATATTGCAGATTCTCCGGCGTTTCCAGGAGTGCCCTGGCAAGAGGGATGCGAAAATACTGTGCTTTGGGGACTGGAACGGCTATGATTAAAGCTGAGTGTTCAGCTTAGTGCTTCAATCTTCAGGCCAGGCAGGTTGCGAGCTTACAGTTAGATATTCCTGGGGCACGTTGGGCTTGCAATGTATTTTCAATTCTGTTCCGCAGATGTTGGGTTCAGCCGTCGTAGCTTATGTTCTGAAGCTGTTCTCTTTGAAATGAAGGAACGTGGTGTAAGGCTTGAAGCCTTAATCAGCTTTAATCCCATAAAGGGAGATCCACGCAGTGGAGGACAAAGAGTGGGAGCCGAACTCCATGTTGGCAGTCATCGACGGGGCGGACGCCGTGGATCCTTGTCAACGTCGGCTCCCAGGGCGACGTCCATGCCTTCTGCGATTTGTTTGTGGCCAAGGTTCGTGCCCATGGGGCGGACAAGTTCCACCAAATGCAGGCCTTTTGGCTACAGTCGGCATGGTGCATCGTCCTCAAAGCTGCCGAAGAGCGCAGCCGGTTGAAGGGCTTTGTGGAGGACAAGCGAGTTTCTCCAAAGATGCTCTCTGATCTCTAAAAGGGACCCTGTAGTCCCACTTCTTGATCCTCATATATCTTATGTGTTGAGAAACATCAACGAGCAGATCAAGCTTTCGGGATTGCCGCCAGTGTTGCCAAGTGTCACCTGAGTCGAGAGGTGTTCTTTAGACGGAGAACTTGCAAGCGTGCCCGAACTTGCTTAGGCAAGGTGTTTTTGGCGACGGAGTTTTCATGTCTTAAGCACTCCAAGAGCAATGGGGTAATTTTTGGACCCCCCTCATGAAGCCCTCGGCAAGCTTCGGCCCCCCCAAGTCTTCATGCAGCGCTTGAGCTTGAGCCCCGATTCGTCAATTGACGGGAAAGGCTTAGCTTTCAGACTGTGGTGCACAGTGCCCCAAAGGTGGCCCTGAAAGTGCAGCCACGCAGGGTATTGCAAGAGCTTCAGAAGAGTTCCAGAACTCAAGAACGAAATGGGATGCCAGCGCAGCAAAGACAGGGAGGTCACTTTTACGCGTGAGGTTGAGGGTTTGTTTATGGCGCGTGTCCATTATTTTGATGTCGATACGGGGTCCGCTAAAAAGAGCTGAAGGGGTGGGGGGTACCCTAATGAACGTGCTTTTCAAGTTCTTTTCACTATTAGAGGGGGGGGGCGTGAGCCCTAGCAAGTTTTTTCAAGTTCTTTTCAAGTTCTTTTCGCTTATCGACCTCCGCCCCCTGTGTTTTTTGATGTTGCTTGATAACGGTACCTAGCTTGCTCTTGGGTGCTCCCTGGAAACAGCTACACCGACATATAGGACTATAGAGGGTCCTGAATAGGGATCGGATATGTACATATCTATGTATATACACACACATGAGTGCGGTGGGCACACTGTTAAAGGCCTAGGATTCTGTTTGGGCGCGCGAGGCCATCACCCCCTCAAAAACGGGACCTTAAACCCATAACCCTAAACCCCTAAATCC
>CAJNIZ010028358.1:33925-46265 GCA_905231905.1 Symbiodinium pilosum
TTAGGGGTTTAGGGTCTAGGGTCAACTTGTCTATGCCCATAACAGCTGCGTTATTGGCAGTAATTTAATTGCATTTCTAGTGTCGACTTTACCCGGCAAGCGCAGCACGTATAGCATGTACAACATTTCTGACCCGCTAGGTATTAGGTATCACTAATGAGGGGGGGGTAAGTTTGATAACGTCTATTTAGGGCACCCGCTGGGTTGGGACCCCCCAATAACAGCACTTGGGGGGGCTTCCACTAACAGACCCCTATGATGTCGGCAGCTTGCGTGAATGTTGAGTTGTGGCCATTAGTCAAGTCCAAGTGCAGATGGGCATTGTCCTTAAACTTCGAACATGATGACTTGTCTTCCTACATTCTTTTACAAATAATTGCGTCCACGGAAGATAGTGCCTGGGTTGTTCCTCACCCGAGGTTTCTCTTCCTTTGGAGGTCTGCTTGCGTGCAGAAGGCTTTAGTTCAAGCTTAGGCCAACAATGTCAGAGGAAATCACTGCCCAGGATCTTCAGTTCTTTGTTTGTGAGTTGATGCCAAGATTCCGTGGTATCTAGCGGGGATGCGTGGTGCTTTGACTTCAAAGCTGAAGGCTGTCTTCCCATACCCCAATCCTTGAATCATGACCCTACTGAGCCTCATGGCCTAGACCCTTCAACTCAAATGCTTCAACATTCTCGCGGTTTGGTCTGCGCTCGGATCGCTTGAGATTTGAAAGCTGATTCCGGAAGTTGAGCAGGTGGACATTATCAGCGTGTCCCAGCATCCCAAAGAGGCAGAGCTGCAGCTTATCCAGGCCACAGCTCTGAGCTCTGCGAAGATGGCTTGGGACTGTGTTGGAATTGCAAGCTTGAAACGCAACAGCAGCAAGTTGACTCGGAGCAACTGCTGCAGCAGATGTAGCCGAGCAGAACAGCGACATCAGTAGCAACATGGAGCGATTCCAATTGTGGCCTCTGCTGGAGGTATCGGATCCAGATTTCCCATCATCCCCGCCTTTGCCGGTGGTCGCCGAGGTCGGGGCCAGTCTTGGATACAAGTGTCCTCATCTTCACAAAAGCGGCTGTCATCATGGCCGAGCACGGCGCAAACTAGCCAGATGTGTTGTAGGGAAGCTTTGCGACCTACTTGCATAGGCCGGGAAGTGGCAGCCCGGTGACCGTGGCCTTCTTGTGCAGGCCTAGCGGCTTGCTGGCGTGCTGGCGTGATTTGTGTGAGCGCAGCTGTCCTGATGGTTGTTAGTAACAATAATCGTAATAAGAATAGTCATAATCAAAGTAGATCAAAGTAGTAATAGGGGGAGTGATGGGTATTGCTTTTTCTGACTTGTCATCGAAGTTCATGCTGCGCGTCTCTGCATGGCTTGCATACGTACGACCCCTCCCTGGAGCAGCCGCCTGAGTTCATAGCATTTGCACAGAGAAATGGACCAAATGCAACGTTGACCCTCAGTGCTATGAAAATGTGTGGTTTTGGCCTTGTCAGATGGTCAACCACACTCCCTGTACGTAACCTAACAGTTCCTGGACAGAATCCCTATATACTCCTGCATGAAAAAGGGTGCCTACTAAGTCCTCACTCCACCTGTAGAACCTTGGTATCTTGGACTGCACCCAATGTCATATCTGCTGTGCTGTCGAAGGTGGGGAGCCGTATTCCGCGCGGCTTCGCCAAGTTCCAGGGTACCTTTCGCACGCTCGCTGGCAGTGCCCGGAGCTTTCAGCAGCCGTGCTTGCTGAATGATGAGCTCTTCAACAGTGACTGCTTCAGTGACTATGACTACCACCAGAGAGTTCAAGGCTGGCCGGTACCCTGAGCGCCAAGGCTCTGGCGCAGACCCAGGGAGCCCTGGAGGGCCCGCTGAGCTTGCGAGGAGAGCCTAGTGTGGGGTGGGCGTCCCAGCATTCGGAGAGAGCTTGCTGCCCATGATTTGAACACTGGTCTGCGCGTTTCTGGTCGTAGAAAGTGTTGGTCCTCCCGGAAGCATGTTTATTTTAAGGCACTCGTGGCTTGAAACATTCTGGCTTTGCGGCACTGCTCTTCTAAACAGCTCCTCGTACTGTCCTGCCATGACTTCCACAAGAATGTGGGCAAGGTCCCTCAGGCCATTCGCATTCGAGGTTTCAGGTTTGTCGCGAATCTTCGAGATTGCTTCGCATGTGAAGCTTGCTGACACTTCATGCCCTACCTGCGTGAAGACCCTAGGGTTGCCGCATATGAGCCGTAGCCCAAACTCCTCAAAGGTTGTGATGTAGGGGCTTATATAGGGGACCACTGTAGGGGTTATTAAGGGGAATACTGGGAGTTTAGACTATGGTTCACATGAACTTGGTCCTAGGATCCTGGTCTCAAAAGAGGAGGCCGCGCGTGTTGATGAGGTCGAGCCTCTGCAGGCACCGATGGCAAAGAAATGTAGGAGGTGAGGACTTGGGCCTCACTACTCTGCTCTCAGGCTCCACTACTTGCTGTCCATTGAAACCTCAAAGCCCAACACTTGGAACTGAGAGCTGGGAGGCCCTCCAGTCACGGATCGCTCTGGAGGCTGAACTGGACCGGTGTCATTCTTCTGTGGATTGCAGCGGGCTGCGTACAGTGCACTGGAGGTTTTCATTCACAGTAATACAGTAAAGTGTTGCCAACCCGGATATCCTCCAGCTGCAACCCTTCCATGATTTGTTGGAGAGTATGGTGTGGGTTTGATGCTTTAGCCTGCCAGCGCAACTACCATGTCAGCTGGCCTTCTGTGGCGATGAGTTCCGTGGCTCCCTTGGCAGCGATGCCTCCGTTGAGGCTGTGGTTCGGCATCACAACTCTAAACCAAGCAGGCTGCTGAGATTGGTTGACACCTTTCTAAGTTCGTAGAAGCATTGGCGCCAGGCCGCCGTGCGCACTGCCCTCCTGCAGGCGGGACAGCACGGTAATGAATGAGCATTGCCAAAGTAGAGAGTGGCTTTGTACGGCGGAAGCGAGAGAGCAGCTCAAAACGTCAGACTACGCTATGCTGGCACAGCCATGCTGGAACTTGTGCAGGACTTCCTCCTTGAACGGTATTGCAGTACGAATACGCAGTAGCAAGTTGAAAGGTGGGTGTCGTACCGCCGCTGCAGAAGCCGCCCTTCCAGCGCCCGTGGCCCAACTACGACTGACTGTCATAGAATCCTCGTCATGAGGCGGTCGTAGATCTGCTGAATTTTGAGCCTCGCTGCCCGGAGGCCTCAGTCGCACGGACGCCGGAGTCCATGCCCGGAGTTTCCGGCTAGTGGTCCCGCTGCTCAGGGTTCAGGCCATGCCTGGGACAAGAAAGAGCAAACAACGTGCAGCAGCTTGGAACCACAGGAAATTCTTAATGGAAGCAATGCCGCACGTGGGTTTTTGGATGCAGTTTGTTTTGTTCCACCAGACCGGGCATGATCATCGTGAGGCGTTTAGTTCAGCTCAGGAGACACGCATGCAATTGCTTGTACGCAGTTTATGAAATACAACAGGCTGCAGTTGTGCCAGGGTTCATTGGTGAACGCCTGGACAGGTCATTTTCAAGTCCTGGTTTTCATGGTCCTGTTGAGGTTCCAAGATGGTCGAAGCCGAAGCATTAGGCAGCCAGCCCAGCCCTGAAAGCCATGCCGTTGTCCTGCAGACTTCCGACCTACAAGCAGACGGTCGTTGCCCGGGTCTACAGGCAGCCCTGAACCGTGTGAGCCCCAGGCTGATACCATCTTCCTATTCATCCTGGCTTGCAACGCTTCTTATTGGTTGACTTGATGTCGATGCATCACACGTTGTGGCAAAGCCTTCAGGACGCCTTCCTGACAGCCTCCGGATCCTGGAGGTGGGGCAGTCGCTAGGGCCGCTAGGGGTCCTTCTGGCATAGATCGCCCAAAATGGAACCATAACCATGGCATATCCATCGAAATCATCTGGGATTGCAAGTGGTTCAATGTTGACAATTGCTGTGGAGCATTGAATCGCAACAGGGTCGCTGCACAGAGAATCAAACGTGCTTTCAGGTGGCGAGAGTTCCGTACTCTGCTGACATACCTGCCGCATGCGTGGCGAGAGAGTATCGCACGGACCCTACTGCCCGCTAATGAGCTCATGACTTACGTGGGTCTTGATGGAGGCAGGATAACATGAGTCCCACGTGCTGATAGTCATGAGGCTACTACCTGCCTCGGCCCCTGCCTCAGCCTTTCTTTGCAGGCCCATTGCCTGGGCGCCACAAAGCAAAACCCTCTGAGAGTGCTGTTCTACAGGGTTGATTGAGCATGCACACAAACCCTACCACATCCTCCAGAGCAATGCCACTGTAGATCCTGTGCTTTGAAGCTAACAGCGGAACCGGCAGTCCAAATACATCGCAAGAGGAGAAAGTCACAGAAACATTCTCCCAGCCGTTTGTTGACTTCAGGTCGCTGATGGGTCCTGGAGCAGGAGATGTAGATGAAGCAGCGAAGGGCTTACACGCGTGATAAGATTAGGCCTGAAGGCCCAGGCATGTTTAACTTTTTTGCCGTTTGTGCGGCCAGCAGGATTGCATCGGAACGATGCAGTCAGTAGCAGGAGGCTCGAGGGTGAAGGAGACAAAGGCCAAACCTCTGTGACAAAGACAAATCAGGCATTCTGCGACTTCACGTACGTGGTGATAAATTCTGACATTGCGCTAGGGAGCAACACAATTGATACTTACTAAAGCCTCAGGCGCGAAGGCTGAACCCTGTCCTCTCAAGCCCAAACCTAACAGGCTAACACCGTGACTGCTGAGGTGGAAAGGCGCCTGGCCGCCGCCCTGCAGTGCTGCCAAGGGAGGCCTGGATGCCTTAGTACTAAGCTCGCAAAAGGGTATGTGGGTCAGAGTACCTGCATGATAGTACAACAGTGGGCTTGCGATGATGACTAATTAAGTTAGCGTCCCATTTTTTGTACCCCTAAATGTTAGGTGCCGTAATTTAATATATACCCGAAAAGGGCCTTTGTTTTTCTTTTGAGAACAACCCATGTAGCAAGTATTAGGGTTTAGGGTTTAGGATACAAGGAATCCAAAATTAGGGGACAAGTTCCAATACAAGACCAAAGTTCTGACTTGAATTCTGCAAAACTGTGTTGCAGCTTGCCGGCGTTAGCATTGACATCTTGTTACCTGGTGATGCATATCCTGGCTGCTTGTTCTGGTGCGGAGGCTTTGGGACCTCCAAATTTGAAAGCCCTGTACAGATCAGGTGGCCCTTCCTGAACTTCACCAAGCAGCGGTCCCGGAGTATATGGCGGATCCGTGAATTCGGCAGTCAGAAGAGCAGTGCAGGAAATTCCTGATGATGATGCTGAGGGGTGATGACGTAACGGTGATAAAGAACAGGATTATTGGCCGCCACTTCAAAGGTCACATCAGCAGCGCAGAGAGACAAAGCGCACCGATAGTCCACAGCAGTTCTAGCCATGAGGGCTCAAATCGTCCCTTTTGCAAGGCCCGAGCTCTACCGTGCTCTGGAGGACGTTGGACAGCACTGGCGCGTTCTGCTATCTTCTTGTTGAGAGCTGTGCTCGTTTGGGGCATGAAGCTTTCAAGGAATGCTTGCGCAGTACGCCTGAAACAGAGCGCCACTGCCTCAGTGCTTGGCGCATGAGGGCAGCCGAGCACAGAGGCTTAATTCTCCTTCAAGAAATAGTTCCCTCAAATCTGTATCCCTAAAAGCCGTGTTCAAGCCGCCCGGGAGAGGCTGGCTCCGGGAGCTCTATGGTCACCGGAGGCGACGGCGAGAGCGAGGCTCCGTTTCTACTTGCTTCCACCGTTAGTCGTGGTTAGAGATGCTGCGAGCCTTTGGATCATATTTGCCCAGAAAGCACGGCTGTCACTGTGACCCGTTTGCTATGCAGCTTGACTTGCTTGAACCCTTTAGCGCTGCTTCCCCAAGGCTATCCCCCAGACAACCGTGTGGCAGACTTGCCTGCTCTGGTGCCAGTACCAGAGGCGAGGTTTGAAGTGGAGGTTCTGCGATCATCGTTGTCATGGCTTTCTGCCATTTTCTTAGTATTGTAGTGGTAGGTTTGCATGGATACCTTGGCCAGCTGTCAGCACAACTGCTGCTACTTCGCTGAGTGCAAGCCAACTTGTCAGTTACACAATATGTGAGGATGCATCGTCTGAGGAAAGCGTGTTGCCGCACTGCGCAGGAAGGGCGAGACATGACTGTCCGCGACGTAGGCCCGGCTGGGGCATGCAGCATCTTCGCTGTCAAGTCCCATCAATAATTGGGCCAAGGCGCTCTCAATACTTGAGGTTGAGGAGAATGCAGAGAGCTGCGCAGAGATCAGAGTCTCAAACAGTAAAGCTTTTTTAGAGGTCACCCACCTGTGAGGCGTCTGTGAGCTCCTTCCGGAGCCCGTGACGCCTAGCAACTCAGACCGGGAGATGCTCTGTGTGCGCTTGGCCTGGTACCCGGACGCGCAGCAGCAGGGCAGAAATGGAGCAGAGATGGTGAAGTCTTTTGCAATGCATACCACATATGATCTATAGTCTAATCTCCTGAACTTCTTCAAGGGGGGTTATATAGGGCATTATATAAAAGACTATTATGGGGCTAGGAAATTAAGGTGGATACTAGGAGTGTAAACTTGGGCTGATAAACTGTAATATATTCCCATATTCCCTACTATAGTAGTTTCTATTTTCTTTTCCATGATTCCCTGTCCTAAGCCGAGGTGGGCGAAGGATTCCTGAACAGCATGGCAGTCGTCTCGGATGGCCTGCGCTGTGTGGCTTAGGGATATCCATGGCCTTTGGTTATACAGTGGTTATATAGGGGTACATGGGGCTATACAGGGTTTAGGGCTTAGGGTTCAGGGTAAGGGATATTGCCCCAGAAATGGAGAATCACATGGAAAAATGAGACATTCAATGGAAACTGGGTTTTTATAAGGGGTTCGGCTAACAAGCATGGCTGGATTTTCTAGCTAAAGATCCGTAAGCGCTCAAATCTCAAGTCCTGAGGTTAAAGGTCTGTTCAAGGCGTAAAGCCTACATCCTTAAAACTCTCAATGTAGACCTCTTCACCCTCAGCCCAAAAAAGCTAAAACTCAGGTTCGGCTAATCGTCGGCTCTTGCTGTGCTGTGGCACGTGGGGTGCTGCCTCTGGCAGAGCAAGGGTCCCAGCAAGTGGTCGGGGTTGCGGCTTTGGGCTTCATGGTGGCATACTTTCAAAAGATTAAGTGTTTGCTTGTAGCAGCAGGTGGTGGCACCCAATAAATAGACAGGTAGTTTCGAGTCATCTGAACTCGCTGAATGCTTTGAAGATGAACCGAGCACATGCCGTCATTCGTCGTAGAGTAGTTGGCTATGCTGTGGTGTGCCACATGACATCCGCAGACCAAAATTTGGGCCTCAGAGTTGGAAGCCCAAAATACAAAAACAAAGAGATGTGGCGCACCAGCGCATCCATTTTAAGGTTTTGATTGCCAGGAAAACGCCCTCACATACGGGCATTCATTTCTCATGTGTTGCGGTGCAAGCAATGAATCGCAGACGACTCAGGGAGGAAGCCCCAAACTCTAAATCAGCAATCCGCATCCGACAACGCCCTGAACCCCAAGCCCTAGATGGCTAAATCCTGAAGTCCTAAAGCCTACATCCAAAACCGTACATCCTAAACTCCCCAAACCTCCCAAGCACAAACCGTCCCTAAACCCTAAACCCCGAACCCGAAACCCCTAAACCGCAAACCTTTCCCCATTGTTACTTTCGAGGCTGAAAGCAGCCCTGGCGGCCGAGAGGGTCGTGGACCTCTCCGAGTTTGTTGCGCCAGCCGCGGGTGCCATGCCGGGGGAATTGTACAGGAGCTACATCTAGGGATTAGTATGGTATCGCAGAAAATTTCATATAAGGCCTTTCCAGGACCTCAGGGTTCTTCATCTGTTGAGTCCAAACTTGTAAGATTTCAGGATTAAGGTTTTACATTTTTAAAAGTTTCGTGTTTGATTTGGCCTCTGGCGGATGGCTTTACTTGTGGCAAACTTTTGCCTGAACCCAACAATTTGGATTGGCAGAAATATGCAAGAACCTCAAACTCGGAATCAGGAACCAAACGTCCTCACGCACTGACTTGCTGATTGTCAGCAGGGAAGGCAAGAATCAGTCCCTACAGTCTCTCGTAGTTCCTATAACATAGAATCTCCAGTAAACGTAGTCGATTCCATTTTCTGTTCTATTACTTCTAGACCCCCTAAAATAGTCGATTCCATTTTCTTTCCCATTCCTTCTAAACCCTAAACCCTACATAACCGATTATAGTAGATTCCATTTTCTTTTCCACTCCTCCATTCCCTACTGACAACCACAACCAGTAAGCTGGTGGTTCTTGCATTGCAGGGCTGGTCTTGTACAAGCAGCATTTCGATGAGGAGAAGATGTCGCAAGCTCAGCAAGATGCAAGTATTCTTGGATTCGTAGGATGAATTTGTGGTTTTCTTCAACAAGGGGGACCCCAATATTTTAGGCGCCCCCAGAAAGGTACCCATAAGTTTGGATTTCTAGGATGAATAGATAGTTTTCTTAAATAGGAGGACTCCAATATAGATCCCCAAAATACTAGAATCCTTATTATAGGGACCCCGCCAAAAAGGTACCCATAATTCTGGGACACACCCAATTCTCGCCGTGGGTATCCAAACAGATGTTTTGGCTCAAAAGCTGCTTCCCCCATCCAAGCTGCAGCGCAGGAAGGCTTCATTCAAGTTCTCGAAGCGGTTAAGGTTTCGGGTCTAGTGTTTAGGGTTGAGGGTGATGTCACAGACATGGCATGACTTACAGGGACATATGTTGTATGTGTATATGTTGCTACGTGTATGTGCTAGAGCTTCCTTCTTGCAAGTATAATTTGACAAAGCGCATGATATCCTGAGACCCTAGTTGCCATAATCCCTGTATAGTTGCAGTTTCCATGTTATTTTCGTTTTTTCTCGCCCATCCTCTATGAGGTACTATTTGTATGTAGTCCCCGCATATATATATATATATCTATCTGGTTTGAGAAACCCCCATATCTTCGGTGGAGCTGAGTCCTTGGCTGCCGCTGGATCGCAGCGCCGAGGAGGGGGAGGCTCCGGTGAGCATGCTCCGAAATACTTTTTGCGGTTCATGGGAGTTTCTGATATTTCCTATTAGGGTTTAGGGTTTAAGGTACAACCTCATAGACGTCTTGCAATCCCCATGGTTTCCAGGGTGCCAACACGTACCCCTATTTGCGAAACCTTCATTGGTGGTTCTGAAGGTTGGGTTGGGTTGTTCGTACGCTTGTTCTGACTACCTATTAGCCTCCAAATAAGAGAGAAAGCTGTATGGATTCTACACGAATATAGTCTGGGACTTGTGAGCATCGTACAAGGACTCGGTAGGGGATGCTATTTCTGAGACAAGGCCTGGCATTGACAGAGAAGATCTAGGTCTGCGGAGGGTTTTAGATTGTTTGTTGAAGATTGCAGCCGAAGACAAACGGAAAGAGAGCAGTGATCTGAAGGCTTACTTCCGCAATGCTATCCTTGGCCGGGTGGAGAAGGTTTCGTGCTCAGCTTGAGGTCCAGAGCAGGTTTCCTTGGTGGCCTGAGTATTCATAGCTTCAAATCGGAGCTGCCGAAGCATCCGTTGTGTGTCTTGCAGATTGGATCTGAAAGCCCTGAAGTGCTTTGAAGTGCCGGAGGCCTGGGAGAAGACCCGAAGCCTCGGTCCCTGGTACCAGCCTGGCTCTCGGAGCCTTCTCTGATGTCGTCAAGTTGATGCTCGCCGCTGCCTCTGATGAGAGATCAGCCACCACAAGCTCCAAACCTTCTCAAAGCCTCCTGAAGCCAAATGCTCTAGGCCCTAAACCTTAGAAGCCTGTAAATAACGACCGAACAGAAACGCAAGCTCCTAAACTCTGGAGGCCAGGGCCGGCAGCCTCTTGGCTTGAAGACTTGAGGATGTCTGTCTGTGGGGCCCAGTGGAGTTTGCTTTATTGGTCCCAGTGAGGTGCTAAACACCTTGAGCACATCTTGTCCGGTTGTTTACCCTATAAGTCCAGGGGGTGGCTTCATGTGAGAACTTACAGGGCTAAATATACTATAGTAGTTTCCATTTTATTTTCCATTATCCCCATTTAACCCCAATATACCATTATAACCCCAATATATATTTGAAGCTGGGCTTGATGGCGCATCCTACTCGCCCAAGGAGCTTGTGGAAGATGACGAGCTTGCAGCCGACTAGCACGACTCCAAGAATCAAGCCTTTCTTTTTGTCCTGAGATCCAGAAGGATTTGGCAGGAGGCTGTTGAAATCGCAGAACGGTTCCGTGCACCACGTATCCTTAGGCTTATGTTGGGGTTATATTCGGAAATGGAAAATGACATGGAAACTACTATATTATATAGGGGTTATATATGGCTCTGTGGCTCCTCTGCTTGCACAGTGTAGAGCAGCATCTGGCTCAGAGAGACATAGCTGCCAGCCATGAGCAAAAGAAGCCAGGAACGAAACTAAGATTTAGATCATGGAAAAGAGAATTCAAACTACTGTATAGTATTTTGGAGCTACATTGGGATAATGGAAAAGAACATGGAAACTGCTATCTACATATTGTAGGCTGCAAGACTACTCAAAAGATTTTGGACACGTGTTCGTTTCATCCGCGCCTAACCGGTAGCACATCAATTACCCCAAATCAGGAACACAACTTGCTAGGTTGTCCTTGCGCATTCGCGATGGGACGACAAACTGTACCTGTAGACTCTTCTGCCGGCCTCGGTGGCTTGGCTGCTTGAGTCTTTGTCCCGCTGCTGAAGTGCATACTAACATTGATGCTAAAAATCCTGCATGACCTTAGTAGGCCATGATGCCATAATTCCCAAAACATAAGGTACTTAGGCTCATGCAGGACTTTTAGAATCCACCGTAATATTATAGTTTCCATTGTCATTTACATTACATCTCCATATATCCCTATATGATCCCAAAATCATCCCAGTTTCCATTTCTTACCATCGTATCCCTACATATTCCCAAGGTGCCTACATACCCCAATATGCAGATAGTAGTTTCCATTTTCTTTTCCATCATCCCAATATAGCCACAAGGTACTACGTAGTAGTTTCGACTTTCTTTTCCACTATCCCAACATAGCCCCAATATAATATGTAGTAGTTTCCAGTTTCTTTTCCATTTTGATTTTCCACTCCGTTTTCTTGGGGGCAATTGCTTACTGAGGCTGTGGCGGCTTGGGTCTCAGTTTTTGAAAGCCACGTCCTGTGCAACAGAATGGAAATATCTACATATATATATATATATGTATTGGTATGTATTTATACATGTTTACATATACATATGTACATATACAGGGCTAGGGCTTATTTAAGGCTATAGACGGGTTATAGAGGGGTTGGGTGGATTGCTGTCAAAAACCTTGGGGTTTGTGGGCGCTGTAAGGTGCCGAACACCTCTGCTTCGAGCGGGACGTCGATCATGTCAGGCCCGCCTCCATAGCCCCATGTGCTCACCAGAATTATATGAGTAGTATCTTATTTGGGGATACTATGGTACCCATTATAGAGTAAGATTATATCCTCCTTTTGGGTAGAGTATTTAATATAAGGAGTATTATCTTACTAGGTTTAACCACCAAAAAAATGCTACTCATATTGGGATTTCCCAAAATTAGGGTTCCTTTTTAGGGGACCCACATAATAAGGAAAATAGTATATTGGGGTCTATTTGGGGTTCCCCGATTTTGGGAAACTACCACATAACCCTATATAACCCTAGTATGGCAGTTTTATAGACGTACATAACCCTATTAAACCTTGTACAACCCTATATAACCCTATGAAACCCCTATGTGGCTCAGGGTGCTTACCACTCAGACTCATAGGTAATGGGAGGATTTTGGTAACTCCAAACCCCCCGAATTAGGAACTTACGACCATCATATGATCATCCTAGGGTCCCTATTCTGGGGGTTGGGGTTGCTGATTATTTTTCATTAAAAGGTGCCAATATCCAAGCAAAAGGCAAGGTGTGAGAGCTGTACATGACCCGTTTGTAGCCCTATATAACCCTCTATAACCCTCATATTGAACCCTATATAACCCTATGTAACCCCTGTATAGAACCCTATATAACCCCTATGGAACCCTATATTTCCCAATGTAGCCCTTATATCGGACAGTATACAACCCCTATATAACCCTATCAAAGCACATGTCTCGGGTGCATGCTTTTGCACAGGCCTGGCAACTGGACATACACTGGTCATGGCCGTGGGGCCTATGAGAAGATCGAGGACAAGAAGTGTATAGTGGTTATACATAGGGGTTATATAGGGTTA
>CAJNIZ010028358.1:46365-76378 GCA_905231905.1 Symbiodinium pilosum
GTTATATAGGGGTTATATAGGGTTATATTATATAGGGTTATATAGGGGTTATATAGGGTTATATTATATAGGGTTATATAGGGGTTATATAGGGTTATATAGGGGTCATATAGGGTTATTTAGGAGTTATATAGGACTATATAGGGTCATATAAACTCGACGCCTCCTAGTCAGAGCTTTGGAAGACGGCCGTGCAATGTTTGCTCAGCTGGTCCTGCAGTAGGCGCGGCAGCAAAAGTTGGACCACCCCGTAGTGTGCTAGCATGGTTGCAGCTCTATCATTTTGCCTGTGCTTGCTGCCTCCAGACTGCTACAATGCATAATTTGGAATTTGGTTGCTACGTCCAATTTTTGCCCCCAGACTGTCGAAATTTGTTCGCCAATTCTCAAAGGGTATTTGATCTTGTCAGGATGGTCTGTTTGTCTGTCCTGTGTTGAGAATGATGCTCCAGGACATGCGCTTCGTTGGCGAGGTGTGCGATTGCTATGTCTCAGTGCAAAAATTGCGATTATGTTTAAAGCTATTTAAAACGTGGTGGGCAGAAGATGGATGCATGGAAGAGCCAAGCATTTGTTTCCAGGCATTGTGATCAGTCAGGTTTTTCAGGCAGAAAAATGCTCATGCCGCTGCTCTCATTGCCCATAGTAGTTTTGCTTTTTCCCTGAAGCACAGGGACGAGGCAGCTGGGACCTTGAGCGCCTTCCTGTATATGGATGGCGCTGCCACACTTGCTGCTGCACGGCTACAGTGAACACAGAGTACTTCAAGAGGTTCTTAGTTCACTTCTGTGTATAGTCAAAAGAGCGAGAGGGGTTCGCATAGTTTTACGACCAGAACTAATCCGCAGGCGCACGACTAGTCGAAACAGCCGGACATGATCTCTCAAGATCAGTGTGCCTCTTGCTACATGCCCCCCAGAGAAACACTTTAGATCTTAACTTTCCGCCTCTCCGCAGACGAAAACGAGGCCTCTGCTGCTGTGGCCTCCTCCTCTTGGCCATCATTGCCTCGCTAATCCTGGGCATCCTTTCGAGGCCCCACCCCCCATCACCACTCCTTGCTACCTGTATCTTTTCCGCTGGTCTCGTGTTGATGATGATGGTGGGCGTTCTGCCCAAGATTGGCTTGCTTCAGAATGCATGTCATGTTATGGGTATCTGGTTTATAACGCGACCTACTGCCACGCAGATGTTCGTTGTTTGCGTTTTAATGCCAAGCGTTCAAGCGTTCGTACTAGTAGCTTCTGTGTTCGCACCCTCTTCTGCAGCGCTTTTCACCCCAACAATTCCTGAATATCTTGGGAGGGGCTCTAGGTCGCACTCTGAATGTGCAAGACACGTAACAAGGTATTGGAATCAATCGCGAGGAGTGAGGGAGTTGACGTCAGTCCGCGATTAAACGTAAATATTCTCGATGGGGGGCCTCACTTTGCAGTCCAAGTCGGATTGTTTTCTTGTGATCACTCCCATGTCATGTTGGGATTCATGTTCTGTTCAGGAACGGCTTCGGTCATGATGCTCACAAAGGCATCTTGCGTGCACTTGCTGTGAGTTTTCATTTGTTACAGCACCTGCTGTGAAGACCTCAGTTTCAATGAGTGAAAGGGCAGTCATTGGAGGCAAGGAAGGCGTGCAAAAGTTTCTTTAATCGACGCTAGGACAAAACACCTATGTTGTAAAAAGGTCGCACATCCCAATCCTAACCTTTCCCTGCTTTGACCTACCTTATACGCAGCCCAGATGTGGTTAGCATCAACACGCCAATGAAGCTCGGCTTTTGTTGTGGCTGTTTTACTGGAGAGAGCCAACTTTGCTTTTTGGTTTCGTGTGTGTGAAGTGGCGGCATCAAGCCCCTGACACTGTTCACCTGGACACAACCATTCACCAGCGAAGCATCTCAGGTTTGACTGCGCGGTGGACTACTTCCATTGGGAAACGGTCTGGACATCACAGAAAAAAGAATCTGGGCGAAAACGATTTTTGGCGGGCAGAGGCTGCTGCATGCATTCATCCCAATGTCATGTGGACCACCGTGTCTGGAAGCGTGTTCTGTAATGCTTTGGGGACAGAGGGAGGCTTAACTCTTGCACACGAGATGCAAGCAAAAAGCGATGAGCTAGACGAAGTTGGCTGTTGGTGTGTAAGATTCTATAAGCATTCCCACGCACAGACAACGCTTGCAGCAGGCCCAGCGCCCGAATGAGCATGAGTACTTCGTAGGTGCACCTGCACTTCCTGCAACACATTTTTTCTAAAAGAAGCGCAGCAACAGATTCGTTGTCGCAAAGGACTGGTGCTGCGCGCAGCTCGGCAAAGGCTGCGAGGCTTCTTCGAAGCCGCCCAGGGCCCAGCTGGCTGGGTCCCAACGGATTGGCCAGAGTTAAGAAGTAGCAGTACTACTACCAGTACTACTACTACTACTACTCCTACTACTACTCCTACTACTGCTGCTACTACTACTACTACTACTACGACTACTACTAGTACGATTACGAAGGAAAATAATGATAAGAAAAAGATGCTGCGGGATGGGGGCGGTGTCATTTGCTCTGCCACTCAGTGTCAGGTTCGACTGCGATGCAGCTTTCAACAACTGGCAGCGTGCCTGGTCCGAGGCGGGCCGGCAGGCTTTGGTCAGAGTTATAGAGTAGTAGTAATAGTAGTAATAGTGGTAATAATAGTAATAGTAGTAATAGAAATAACAATAGCAGTCATAATAGTAATATATAGTAATATATAGTAGTAATATATGATAGTAACATGTAATATATAACAGCAATAATAAAAAAAGGAAGGTGCCCGGCGCAGCCCCTGCGACGTATTTGTTTTACGAGTAGGTTTTGTTGGTAGTGTCAACAGACTTGCTCAGGGTCCCTCAAAGCCCCAAACAAACTCGCTTACGTCCAATTTGGCAGGCCAAGAAGGCCTACTGCTGCTCAGCAGAGCAGCGTGGATGCCCAGGCCATGGCAGAAGGTTGCTTTTGCAGCGATTCTCACCAGGATTCATGCGAGGAAAGCATTATCCTATGTGTTTTGAGCCCTGCGTGCCTCTCGGAACTGCTTCCTGATAGGCGACGACTGCTCTGAGGGGAACCAGGACCTGGTCTTGCGCGGAGCAAGCAAGCTTCGGCCATCTTTGAAGTAAATGGCGATGCCGTCTTGATCTTTGCGCCCGGAGTTTGCTGATGCTTGGATTCTTGCTCTCTGATGCTTTGTGCCCGGCGAGGACGAGTGGCCTGAAGCAAAGCGGACCTGGTGCTGCAGCAAACATGACACTTGCCTCACCCGGGAACTCTTCCGTGGTCGCACATTCTACTTGTGAGCGATGAAGGGGTTGCCAGACCACGGACGCTTGCAAGGACTTGGGCTGCCCCAAGGATCAGTACGACTGCCGTGCCGGGGCCAGTGCCTCAGACTCTGCGCGGCACCTGTCGTGCAGCGTGTCTGTAGGCTCATCTGCTCCTTGATTGTAACACCTGCAAGGTCAGCAACTGGCGGCACGGTTGGAGTGAATCGAAGAAGTGGCTAGCCTTCTTTATGCCGTCAGGGCAGGGTTCTCGATAAATTGAGGGCTCAACTCGGTGCATCAGCGTAATTAGTTCCTTGAAGCTGAAAGCAGGAATCCCAATAGGTTGAAGCTTTTTCTGTACTTCGTACTGCGAGCTAAAATCAGCAAAAACGAGTTTGTTCGGCTTTGGAATCAAAACAGCAAGCTTGAGGTATTGGTGCTGCAAAAAGTATGACGTGGCATGCCCTGACTCGGCCGCCTGGCTGCGAGCAAGACTCGCAGATTGTCCCGGTGCTTGCTGCTGGTGTTCTGTTAAATCTCATGAGGGCTAGACTGACCTCAGGGTTGCGATGTTTGCCCCCGCCAAAGGTTGAGAACGCTTGCTGCATACATGTTTGTTTGCGATCCCCCAAGTTGAGACGAGCATTCAAGTTTGTCTATGAAGCACTCTGGGTGGAGATGATCGGCAAGAGCAAAGCCCAGCCACGTGAGGTGGTGTACGATTGCAACGCGGGGATTCCCCATGAGTGGTCCTCTGCGAAGCAGGCTCTGGTGCTAATCAAAGGGCGTGTTTATGACGATCGTTTTGGGCTTCCGTTCGATTTTGGTGGTGAGGGAGCTTCGGACGTTTGGATACGCCATAGCATCTGTTGCAAGCTCAAATCCATCAGCCATGCTTGACCTTTGGGGGTTTGTGCTATTGGAGCAGCAGCAGCATGAGACCTGACAAGCAACAAGCCGCAACCCCAACCAAACTTTTAATAAAATTGTAATAATACTAGTAATACTAGTAATAACAGTAATAGTAATGACCGTAATAATAAAGATAATAGTAGTAATATAATAGATAATAGTGTTCATAATAGTAGTATTCGGAGCACTTCATTCGCTTCTTGGTGTCCGTGGAGCTCTTCAAGCCGGATGCCATGGGCCACAACTCAAGCTGCTGCGCGGAAGAAGACTTGGTGGAGGGCCCAAAGGACCCCACTGCCGGTGCGAAAACCTTGTCCTAAATGAAGTTTTGAGCCTGAAGATTGTGAAGCCATATCCAAAGTCCTAAGTGCAGGAGGCACCACCGGAAGTCGTGAGCAGCTACGAGAGCAAGGCAGAGTCTCCAGCGCCCTCTGCGTTTTGTCCGCATTAGACGAGTTGAGGCTTTAAGGAGGTGGGGGTCCTTAGGCAAAGGCTGGTTCTTCATCTTACCTGCCAAGGGTGCAAAAGCCCTGCAACGACCGCAGCCTTGATGTCTCCAACAGAATTGCGTGCAATAGATCCCATCTGGCACAACCTTCAACAATCTAGACTTTTCAGACCCAAAGCTTTGGTGACAGAAGTCACAGTCCTAAACCAGGTCCATGTTTGCCTCCTGTCAGTAGGGAATGAAGGAATGGATCCCGAGGTAATCCTTGTACGGCCCGCACAGAATCCGTTTACTTCGAGCACCCCAACCTTAAAACGCGCAGTACTGAACAGGGGACCCCTTTCAGTTTGTCCACGAGTGGCTTTCTCCAATTCATCCTCATATTGTAATTCTGAAGGGGTAGCTCTGGAGTCTGAGTATAATCCCAACATATCCTTAAGGTTCAGGAGATTTGGACAACCGAACTGCTTGGAATAAGGGAAGATGATCCCAATATGATCCATAAATCATGTCTTCCCTTGTTATGTACTAAACCTTCAAATCCTCAAGTCTACATGAAACCTAAGGGATTACAATCGTACCACCCCCAAAGATGCCCCCCTAGATTTAGAACCCTATCAGGTCTTATGAAGCCCTACATTGTCCTTATTAGCTAAACCTTGTGGGGGGTACCTTTGGGGGGGATATTATTGTAATCCCTTGAAACCTCAGCAAGACGCGAACTGCAGGAGACCAAGGAGGCTGTGGAGGCGGCTCCCGAGGTGTCCACGACGTCTCGTGTTCCGAGCCGCTGGGCTGAAGACGATTTCCATTATCCCAATATGAGCCATAGTCTAAACTCCATGAAGGGGGGTATACATGGGGCCATCTAGGGGAGTATTAGTTGTTTCCACTTTTATCTTCCATTATCGCAATATAGCCTCAATATACTACATTGTTACATAGTAGTTTCCATTTCCTTTTCCATAGTCACAATTCGGGTTTTTGAGCTGTAGCGTGGTCTCAGGGGCTTCAGAGTTTCAGGGATGCTTCTCAAAGAAGGAATGGGTTCTTAGGGTGGCCAAGGGTCATCATAGAATTTTTACGCGGGTCCATTCCCTCATTGGCTACAAACACGGGCAAGTCTCTGGACAGGACATGAAGATGTCATGGACTCTAACCTCTAGCTTCTTCAACCTACTTTAAGCCCAGACAGATCACCAGAGCCAAAAGTTGTTGTGCGTTGTGAAGAGGTCTGCCTGCAGCTATAGTCTGCAAACCTTCAGCGTATACATTTTCAAGGATAGAATCCAAGTTTTCATTTCAGTTTCCACTTTCGTTTCCATTTGATTTAGTCACTATTCGGGGATGATCTCCCCACATCTCCCCACAAAAAACAAGTTAAAACACAACATAGCACCGTTCTTTTTCTTTTCAATTATCCCTATATATCCCCATATAAACCCCTATGTGACCCACACATGCAATCATGGATTGTACTGGAAGCTTTATTTCTCATTGCCACAGCCCCAGGGAAAAGCCACTCGCCACATCTTGGCCACGTGAAGACAATTAGACCCCCCACCCGCACACGAGGGTTCCTCCCAACCTCCCTACACTGAATCCACCCATTTGAGTGCAATCATATTATAGTAGGGGGAAAATGTGTTGTTAGAGGGATGGGGGTTTGTTATTAGGGGGCTGCATGCAGACCTAGGCTGTCCATGTCTCAACCCGTTAACAACTCCTGACATGAATCGGCACCCCACCTCATCTGTTTACTTCATGAAGAATCAGCCTCCAGGCAAGTGGAGCCGCCTGCAGCAGATGCGGCACCTCGAGGCGGGGCGGGTTGGCGAGCTGTGCCTCTAAAGCCGTGAGACTTCAGCACGCTGGCAACCTTCATGTCGTAGCTAGATCCTAGATCCCAGCCCAGCAACCTCCACAGGTAGATGAAGAAATCCTTCGAGGCATCCGGCTTCAGGCTCCGCTTGGGGCAGTAGGTTGATATGCTGTACAGCTGAGGAACATCAGTACTTGCAAAAGAGGAGAAGAGTATGAAGCCTTTGCAGTCAAGGGGCAGGTAGTTGGAACAGAGCACAAGCTCCCCGCAACATTGCGGATGAGGCCTCTTTGCGTACCTTCGGCAAGCTCTGGCGTCGCTCGCCGGTGGATCTTCCGGAAGAGGCGGGATTCGGGATGGAAGCTGTTGATTTCAGTCCCTTAGTCGTGGGGCAAGGCTGGCGTTCATTTGCACGTACAACTAGGCAATTGCGGTGCGGTAAGGATGGAGGCATCCGTGACTTCCTGAGATATGACTACAGCAAGGCAGTATTGACCACAACCTCGGCATGACAATTGCTTCAGGCTAAAGAACTCCGAAGCTTGAGCCGTTGACCTCAACACCCCCGTCACCCTTGAGAGGAGCGTTTGGGCCTCTACGAGTGCGCTGTACCAGTGGAGGGCTTTGACGTGTTCCTCTCACACACTTGGATGACACCTGGGTGGCCGCTTGACTGCCCTTCTGGATTGAAGCAATAGCCTCTACATAGCCTGAACCTGAACAGTTTTTAAAGGCTACAAGAGTGCTGCCTCGGAAGAGCTGGGTGTTGATCACGTTGAGACGGGCTTCAGCCAACAGGGGAAGCACGGGGGTAGAGCGAGGAGGAGGGTGCTGGAAGGACATGGCATGGCATGGCCTGTATGGAAAAACGGGGGGCTGATCTAAATACCGCCTCTTGTTTTAGAGTCTGAGGTGAGGGGCATGGGGCACTGGCTTAGGGTTCAAGTCTCGTAGTTGCAGTGCCTACCTCACCCTTCACAAGGAGTCATGAGTTGCTTTTGCGATGAGGTGCAAAGTCCTCAGCCTTGTCTTCCAGGTGGGCTGGAAGCATACGCTGCTTTGCCAAAGCCTCTGCGTGGCAGCTGCTTTCGTGCTGAGCATGCTGGGTTGGCTTCCCACGCCATACGTCCTCCCGACCGAGTTTGGACAATTTCAGGATGTCAGCTGCCCCTTCTTCCCCTGGTGTTTGGTCATGTCTTTCGTCGGTGCTTGCGTGGGCCTCCTCCTGGTTCCGTACTCTCCGAACCTACGTGGTCAATGCCCAGTATGTTTCCTGGACGTGGTGAGCATCCACCAGGCTCACTTGCCAAAGATTCTGGCCACTTTGGCATACTTTGGCGGGTCTTACACTTGAAGCGTGATGCATGTCAGGTGGACCAAGAGCTCATGGAGCGGGGCATATACGGCCTAGGCGCGTCGCATTCACAGTATCAAGGGGCAGCTTGGCATCCCTGGCCCAGGTGGATTTCTTCGAGTCTCCAAGGAGCTGCGGGTCCTTTGGTCTGCCCCCTACCTCTCGAGGCCGGCACATCTTCGTTGAACCCTCAAATGCTGAGGCCTAATAGCCCAGAAAAACCCTAAAGCGCCGCCAAAGTTTTTTGAATTGGGAACGGACAATCGACAACAGCAGCAGCAACAACACCAGCGAGGCTTTGGTGTGTCTTTGAGCTAGCAGCTTACCGGATGGCGAATCCGAGTGGACGTATCGTTGTCTCTCCGGTCTTTGTGGAGACTGGCGTTTTGCTGACAATTCTGGGAACATACTTTGTGGCGGGCCTCTTCTCAGTTGTGTATGTCCTGAGTTGGCGGGAAGTAGAGCGTGTGCCACTCTACTTCGTCTCGCACCTTGCCGGCAGAAGAGAGGCACCCGTACCAAGCAACCTGACCACACCATGTAGGCACAAACTGAGCAATCAAACATGGAATAGTTGGCCTTGCTTTTCGCAAGTGGACGGTTGCTCGCTTTTCTCAGGATGGCTCCCCTCATCGTGCTTGTGCACCTGCTCCGTCGGAACAACATGTCAAAGCACAGGCTTATGTCAGACTTGCAGTCATTCGACCTCGAAAAGGCTTATTGCCGCAAGGACTTCGATCAGGAGTTCATCCACAGAGCCATATCTGAGTGGTATGGGAGCAAGGATGCCTTCGCACAGTATGTGCGCGGCCCCCTGAGAGAAGAATTGCTGCACAGCAGCAGATCCAGTTTTCCGCCGCAATATCTTGTCATGGTGGCAGCCGCAACAGTCTCTGCTTCGTTTGATAGCCTCGCCTCCTTGTGGCTGGGTGGTTTGGATGGATACTTCATCTTGTCAGAGTTTGTGGGAAACAGTATCGGCTTTCACGTGGGCTGGTTTCTGGCCCACCTAAAGCTGCTGATTTTTCTTTGTGAGCGCTTTGCGGCACCAATTTACCCAGGGCTATGTGATTATGCGCAGTCTATCATGTTGTTCGGCACTTTCTTCGTGCTGTATTACTTGGGGCAGACACTCTGCCGGTTCGCATACACTTCAAGTCTTTGGGGTGCCGTGGCATGGGCAAGTTCAACGTGTCTGCTGGCTGTCTTTGCTTTCTCCGCAGAGTACCAGATGCAGGTAAGGGCAGAGAAGGCGCAAGGCTCTGCAGTTGCATTTGGCGCGCCCGCGCAAAAGGGCCAGGCATGATAAGAAACGTCTCTATGGGTGCACCAAGTCCCAAAAACTGGGATTTTGCTTGCAGTGATGCAGCCATTTGAACACTGCGGCGAGCATGTACCTTTTGTCCCTTTTGACGAAGTTTGGTAGCTGATGTCAGACGAGATGCTGTCCAGAAAAAGTCGTAGTCGTAGTGCAAGCGAGGAAGATCTGTCAGCCCAGCCCAGACCGGCAAAGAGTCCCGTGCATTACTGCAGCCAAGCCACGCTGGCAAGGCAAAAACAAGATGATTATGAAACACATGACCAGATGTAGGCAGCATGGCAGCATACTTGTCCACAAGATGCAGGGTGATAGTGTTTGATTCAGTTAACTCCCATCATGTCAGACCGCAAGGCCACAGACCTTATTCGTGAGTCGCCCAAGGGTTCGGGGTCTGTATAGTGCGACGCTGTTCCTAATGGGCGTGAACAGCAGCTGCTGCCAAGAGGAGGACCTCGTGGACGGCCCAAAGGAGCGATTGCGTAAGGTGGCTTTGGGATAGCAGAAATGTAGCGCGAGATTAACTCGAGCGACTCTAGCACATAGGGCATCCGGACATGCCAGGAGGTGCCAGAGGTCGTTGACAGCTACCACGGGGATGGCAACTGTACCCCGTCTTCCTCCAGCTCCGCTGGCGCACAGGTAGGATTTGGGAATGCACATTCCCGGCAGTACAAAACTTACCCTGGAATGAAGAAAATGGATCCATATAGCAGTTCCTGTATAATCTATAATCACCAATCATGTGGTTGTTTCGATTTTCTCTTTTCCATTCCTGTGAATGTTTCGGATTCCGGAATTCTCGAGAATTTGCAGGCAGATGTCAGTGGTCTCAGGCTCAGGGTTGTGGGCAGAGTTCCCATCTTAGGGAACACTTGAATCTTTTGACTCTTCGTTGTTACTTTATTTACCTTTCATGTTGGAGGAAGTGGCAGATCCGTCGAGCTTACCAGCCTTGATGTCGCCAGCAACGCTAGATACTTTGGGCACACATCCATCCCGCAGCCTTAGCTGCTTGGCTGAATGCCGCTAACTACTTATGCGGACATGGTGCGTGCCTGCCAGATTTTGTGCTGTTGCAAAGGCAAATGGGATCGACTGCAAAACATGCAGCACCTGGAGGCTGCTTGGGGCTTTCCACCCCTAGACAGAACGAGCCTGCCATGACGACAGGTGGATGTGGACATTGTGCGCGGCATCTCCCTCAATGCGTCTCTGAGGGGTCTGGGACACCTTTGGCGACGTTCTCCCATTGATTTGCCCGAGGAGGCTTGGGAAAGGGCCGTCGAAGCTTCAGGAAAGCAGTCCAGGGCCTGATTGGTGTCATGGAGGCAGAATCTTCCCGGAGTCTACCCAAACCCAAAAAACCTGACAACCACAATGCCACTCAGCTTCCAAAAGGGGCGCCGGCACCTCTATGAGCGCTCGTCGCCAGTGGATGCCTACGACATCTTTCTGTCACATACGTGGCAGACACCTGGGAGGCAAGGTGGTCTTGCTCTGCACCTGCCAAACTTTGTTCAGTGCGTAGCTGTGATGCCCACGCCCTAGACAGGTACAAGGTCCTTAGCCTGCTCTTCCAGGCAGGATGGAAGCACATGCTATTATGGTGGTTCATCGGTGTGGTGTTGGCTGGCTTGCTGAGCGAGCTGCGCGTGCTGCCGCTGCCCTTGAGTATTCAGCCAGAATTCACTGAGTTCCACGCGCACCACTGCCCTTTCTTCCCTTGGTGCTTCATTGCGGCGTTCGTTTGCAGCTTTATGGGCTTGCTCTTGGCACCTTATTTCCCGAATATTTGTGGCCAGCGAACCATGTGCTTCCTGGACGTCGTGAGCATCCACCAGGTGGACCAAGAGCTCATGGAGCGGGGCATCTATGGCCTAGGCGCGTCGCATATACAGTATCCCAGGGCATGTGCAGATCACCGAAGCTTGGTGTCCCTGGCCCAGGCGGATTTCTTCGGGTCTCCAAGGAGCTGCGGGTCCTTTGGTCTGCCCCCTACCTCTCGAGGCCGGATCATGTTTCTGCACCCCAAGCGTCCTTGCCATCCTCCACTGATGTTATGTTAAAAAAAAACAGCCTTCTGCCTGAATCCTTTATGCCATGTCTACCCTGCGGGCCCCGAGGCTTTGGTGTGTATTTGAACTGGCGGCCTACCGCAAGGCCAACCCCAATGGGAAAACTGTTCTGGCGCCGCTATTTGTCGAAGCTGGAGTTCTCCTGTGCCTTGCATGCTTAGATTTTTCAGTGTGGAAAAAGGCTGAACCCATCATCGTCTGTATCAGAAGTTTTCATGTGTGTAATGAACATAGGCCATCGCTATGCTTACATGAAAGACTGACTTGTTCCCACGTAGGAGCATTTTTGGTACGTACTTTGCCGCCATCCTCTTCAATGTGGGCTTCGTGATGCGATGGGACTCAGGGGAGATGCGCCTCTTTAGCTACCTTTTTGCGCAACTCGGCTCAGACAAAATCCAGGCCTGGACTCTGGAAGTGTATGTGTGACTTGGCGAGTACGGCTCTTCATCAGGCAGTCAACCTAGTTGCGGTGCAGTCTATAAGGCTGACGCCCATCTATGTCCTGATGCACCTCTATCGCCGGACCACCATGTCAAAGCTGAAGCTGTTGTCGGACCTTCACACCTTTGATGTAGAGCGAGCTTCTTGACCGAACCAGTCCGCAGCTCTTGCTGGTAACCCTTGTTCCATATTGATGCAGTAAGAGCTGAGGCCGATTGCCGCACAAATTTTGACCGTGAGTTCATTCTCCGGGCAATCACCGAGTGGTATGGGAGCAAGGAGTGTGTTCAAGAGCTTTCGGTCTGAACACGTAAAGCTCAATGTGTTTCTGAGCTGAGAGGATGCCTTCACCCGGTATGTCCGTGGACCTCTTCGCAGTGAGCTCTTGGGGCGAAGGAAGGAGATTTTGCCGCTGCAGTATCTTCTCATTGTGTCCACCGTGACCTTCAGCGCATCATTGGACAACATCATCGCCTTGGACCAGGGAATGGTGCCTAGATATTGGGTGGTTGCCCAGGCTGTCTCCAGTTGCTTCGGCTTCTACGTGTGCTGGCCCCTTGCCTGAACATGTTAGGTCACATCCTTCACTTCTTTGCCTGAGAGTTTGCAGCCAAGGTTTGTTATGATGCTGAAGCTGACCATCTTCCTCTGTGACCGCTTCGCTGCGCCGTGGTACCCAGGAGCGCTGGCAGACTATTTGCAGACCTTCGTGCTCTTTGGCGTGGGCGGCGGCTTCTACTATGCTGGGGCTGAGCTCTGTCGCAGAGCTTATCTGGCAGGCCTCGAGGCCTCAATTGCATGGGCGAGCGTTGCTTTCCTTCTGTCAGCTTCTTCGTTCTTCACGGATCGCATCATAGCAAACCGGTTGAACGACCCGCTGAAAACTCAGACACAAGTCTGAGGTCCTTTAAAAGGATGAGACAACCTTGCGCACGGGCCTGTTGCAATTTGTTCTCCAAAATGGGGACACTAAATGCAACCAAAGATGGGCCGTGCCTGTAGAATCTGTGCACCACATTGCACCGCCGAAATAGACACAATCTTGCCGAAACAAACGCGTATGAAGTGATACCCGCAGCTCCAACAAATCCAGGCGTTTCCTCACTGGGTTCCTGATGCTTGTAGACTTGGGCCCCATTAAAGCTTCGATTTTGCTGGAAGATGGACAGCCGAATTTGGACAGCTTCCGTCTCAGACGTCATTGAACGGTTGCACTCGTTTTTGCCGGTTGTCCGGGGCACCTGAGCAGACAGCATTCAGTCTTAAGCACAGTGAGCAGACTTGCACTCCTGAAATCTTGCGCAGGCCTGGTGCTGCAGGGGCCCTGGTGCCCTTTTTCAAAGAATCAATACAGCAATTACAGAAGTATCAGGTGCATTTAAAGGCCCTGCAGCTGAAGCACATGGATGCTATGGCACGCTGGTTTTTTCAAGCCATCGCTATTGGAACCTTCATGAAGCATCAGAGGTCATCACCGCGGCCGCTGCCCATCCAGTACCTATGACTGCTCAGCAGGCTGGAATAGTAGTAAAAGGAACAATAGCAGTATTCGTAGCAGTAGTGGTAGCAGTAAGAGTAAGAAAGGAATAGTAATAGTAATAGTAATAGTAATAGTAATAGTAATAGTAATTTCCTGACAGCCTCAAGTAGCGGCACTTGAGTTCCACGATCGATACCATCTGCCTGTTTGCTCACATGAGCTTTAGTCTTAACTCCTTAAAGGGGGTTATAGAGGGGATTATGTGGGGAACAAGTATAGTTGATATTACACGGGTTACCAGGAGTCTGGACTATGGCTCACATGAAGGTTCCAGCAGAACCTCAGGCCCCTTGATGTAACTAATGGGTAAAATAGGGTATATATTGGGATTATGTAGGGGTTTTATAGGGATAATGGAAAAGAGAATGGAAACTACTATAATGGGTTATATGGCGTATATATTGGGGTTATATAGGGTAGGTAGGAAAACGCACAGGTCGCTTAGACTACAATTACCATATCTCTTAAGCTAGCGATTTGTAATGTGCTTCCTAGTGCGGCTACTTTTCCGTGTATCTCCTTAGAGCACCTTTGCCAATCTGCTCATAGCAGTTTCCATTTTCTTTTCCATTATCCCTATAGAAGTCAATATATACCCCATTATAATGTAGCAGTTTCCATTCTATTCTCCATCATCCTATATAATTTCTTTATAGCCCGTATATATACCCTATATAACCCAGTAGTAGTTTCCATTTTCTCTTCCATTATCCCTATATAGTCCCTATATAACCGAATATCAGCTTCCATGCAGCTGAATTACCCTAAACCCTAAACCCCAAACGAATTGAATTTGATTGCATTGGCCAGGCTTCACCCACTGGCATTCGCGTTGGTCGCGGGCCAAGGCCGACTGGTGCGCCTTGGCTGATATCTGAGCTCAGTATTAGTAGTACATTTTTTTATTCTTAGTCTTGTTACTATTATTAGTACTATTATCATTAACTGAG
The DNA here is from genome assembly GCA_905231905.1 of Symbiodinium pilosum. NCBI lineage: Eukaryota > Dinophyceae > Suessiales > Symbiodiniaceae > Symbiodinium > Symbiodinium pilosum. Next base: position 60,521 of record CAJNIZ010028358.1, read on the forward strand.
CCATAGTCAAAATACTCTTTAAAGAGGCTTGTATAGGGGAGTATATTGGGGAGTATTATAGGGGTTATTTATTAAGGGGGATACTAGGACTTTAGACTCTAGCTCATCTGTTCTGTATGATGGCATGCATGCAATCGATAGATTATGACTCCTAACCGCGAAGCTCTTTTTGTGGTCAATGCCAGTATTGCTGCAAATCCTGCTTACCGTTTTCACCGTTGTTTGCGCTACCATTCATGTGCTAGTCAATCATACATTACCACAGTCACCACGGCGACAGCGATACTTACACTTATACTTCTATTGCTTTTCTATTACCTCCGCTACTGCTACTACCTCTACTACTTCTACTCCCTTTACTATTTCCATTATTCATGCTAGTTCTATTGCTTCGATTACTCTTTTTTTAATTTCTATGGCTTCTATTGCTTCTTTTACTTCACTACTACTACTACTACTACTGCTGCTACTACTACTACTACGACTAGTACTACTACTACTACTACGACTAGTAGTAGTAGTAGTAGTAGTACTACTGCTGCTACTACTACTACTACTACCACTATTACTGCAGTGCCTGCAGTTGTTATTGCTAGCGCAGTCATTGTTCTTGGCTCCGCCGGAGCATAAGCACACAAAAGTTCGTGTTTGGCACACCCCTTCAGATGTGCCCTGCGTGGCACAAAATGCACTTTCGTCTTCTTTCAAAGGCAAAAATGGTGTGCACGTCACCTGTCACGTTTTTCAGGCGCTGGAGTTGTGCCACGAAGGAGGTCGACGTGCATCCGATTACCACGGCATCCATGCTTAAACCATGATATCGTTCATGTTCGAGTGCATCCCATCATCGCAGCTTCCACTCCCAAACCATAGTCTCATCAATATTTTAAAGATCCGGGAACTAAAGCATGCATGCTCATTGGTCTAGGGCTCGCCCTAGATTTGCTTCCATGTCTAAGCTTCGCCCCATCAGTTCAGGGATCTTGTCCACCAGTCCAAGCTTCGCCCAATCAGTCCGGAGATAGTTTCCAGCAATTCAAGCTTCGCCCCAGTAGTCCAAGGGTGTGAGGAGTTTTGATTTCATTTTCTAAGCGCCCCATTAGTTCAAGATTCGCCCGATTTTTTCCAAGGATCGTTGTCCATGGTAAGCCTGGCAAGCTTCGCCCCATCAGTCCAGCGCACGCTCGACAAGTCCAAGGGCGTGTGGAGTTCTCATCCAGCTCTTGAGTCGCCATATTATTCCGAGCTTGGCCCCATTTGTCCAGGGCTCGCATTAAAAACCTTGATGCTCGGGTGCTTGCGATTACCAACGCATCCATGACCAAAACAAAATGACGGTCGTGTTCGAGCGCCAGTGATCATGAGCCCAAACCATGCCATCGTTCCTGTTGGAGCACATCAGAAAAATTGGCCGACCTCGTGCTCTTGCTGCTGCGCCTCCTCATGTGACTTTTTTTTCAAGAATTGTTGGAAAAGAGGACCCCCTGTAAACCGCAGTATTTCGGTAAGAGCACTTTCAACAATCCTTGATTTTTTGACGCGCATGTCGGGCCTCCCCCACAGGTGCCCTCGTCGAAAGGCAGCGCCGGCTTTCTGACATGTATTATGTAATGCAAGGCGATGAGTGGACGCGCATTAATGCCTTAATGGTCCGGCCGCCCGATGTTATTCTTTTTAGCGCATTACGATTACGTCTGCTGTTGCTACTGCTTAGTCTGATCCTTCTGCCTATCCAACTTTTTTTAGTATTGCTGCAACTACAGCCACCGCTACTAATAACAACAACTACAAGTACGGCTACTGCTGCTTCGGCTGAGTCTGCTGCTTGTACTGCGATGATCTCCGCTACTGCTGATGTGACTGCTGCGGCTGCGGCTGCTGCTGCTGCTGTTTTTGTTCTTGAACTTTTTCACACAGATCTAGCACCGATGCATATGCCTGGGAGATCCTGGAGTGAATTATGGTTTCCGCTACACTTGTTGCGGCTTACGGGCAGCCCCTTTGCACACATCAGACCGAGGTTGCCTCCATGAGCAAAGGGGCTGCCTCCACACTCAGACCACAGTCCCTCGGCAAAGAGGACGTAAGCCTTGGCATGATACGTATTTATAATATGATTTCGGCTGACCTCGAAATGAACCGTAAAGGATACATTGGAGATCACTGCGTTAAGTGCTTCGTTTTGATAGGGCAAGCTCTGGGAACCGACTACGAGCCACGGCAACGATGCATGTGCATTGCATGACTTGCCTCTGCTGACTTTTTTTCCTTGGATCCTGCCCGGCAAAGTTAGAGATGCAGGTGGTGGAACACGTTCCAGTTCCGGTGCCTGTGCCAGTGCATCACGATGTGCACGTGGTCTACCACGACAGCACTGCGGATCCAGTACCGGTCCCTGTGCCAGTGCATCACGTGCACGTGGTCTACCACCACAGCAGCCCGGATCCGGTGCCAGTGCCTGTTCCAGTGCCGCATGTGATCTACCACAGCAGCCCGGATGAAGTATCATGATTCGGATGCACGCGACATTCATCAGCCTGTCCTGTGCCTTTCAGACTGCAGCACCTAGTATTCTGACTTGAGACTGCATGTTGTCGCTCTTGTGACAGTAAGCATTGGTTCCAAGTGACCATGGATGCTCAAGCTTTTATTTGTTCAATGCTGTCTTGCCTGCGCCAAGATCAGCCCGTGCCCGTGCCCGTGGTCATGCATGAGCCAGGAACTGAGAGATGGCGGGATGGATCCTCGCTGCGTTTCTTGTCAGAGCTGCAGCAGCTTTTGCCCTTTGACAGGCTGAGAATCTTAGAGCTGTCGCTTGAGGCCACACGGCTACGATTGCTGGCACGGCTCCAGCTGGTCGCCTGCCAAGAGGCCAATTCGGAAGCGCGGGGACGGTAGCATGTTCCATCGGAAGCAGTAAAGTAGAAATTATGCCAAGTTACCTCAGCCCTGGAAGCCAGCACGATAAATGATCAGGCATTATTGCTGTTCGCGCCACCATCTGGGCTGCTCATCGAATGTGCACGTAGTTGCTTGGCGTCAGCGTTTGAGGGTTCACACGTTGCCTAAGTATCAGTGTATGGGAGACTCTGAGAGATAGCTTCTTGATCAAATCTCACCAGTTGCTGTCAAGAAGGTTCGCCCCAAATCAACACCTGAGATTGGTGCGTCCCACCCTGAAGTAGACCCTCAGTAAATATAGGCTGCCAAGCTGAGAGAGTGGATGATGCTTTGAGCCGGACTCGCATCTACACATGAGGCCGGAATCATCTTGCTGTCATGAACGAACTCGACTGACTAGGGCAATTTTCTATATTCGTCCGGGCAGGATGGGGGGCTGGTACAGGTATCGGATCAGCCCTCAACCCCGCCCCCTGAACCTCAAGACCCAAACTCCAGAGTACGTTGCTAAGGTTCACGTCATCCACCACGTCCGGGGCCACTTCGACTGCCAAGCAGGACAGTCCAATTGGCAGGCCATCATCCCCTATTACTCCCCATCACAACTCATATTGTACATTATATTTGGGCTGGGGCAGTTTCCAGCGGGGCTACTGTGAGCAGCAGCCTTAGCGGCAGGATCAGCAGCGGTAGCAATACGGGTTGAAACCTCCTAAAAACCTAGTTACAGCAGCATGATGGAATTTGCGATGTATGTATGTATATATATATATATATCGTGGCTCGCTTCACATTTATGGTCGGCCGTAGTGGGCCTGAAACATATGAGCAATGCATTGGGATTGTCTGAACGTAGCTGCAATCCCAACATATTCCCAAGGTCCTACCCCTATTTTGCGAAACTCACAATGAATCTTGTTATCGTTATGTACAGCAGATTGGCCTCATAGAGCAGCCGCAGCAGAATCGCTGGTTTTCATATAGGAGCCGCAGCCTTGATCGCATTGCCGGTAGCCAGCACCACGCTGCGCGTGTTTCTGCCAGTTTACATCTCATGCAAATTGGGCGTTTCTCAAAGTCATTAAGGACCCCCCATCCCCTTATAAGGTCCCTAGGGGTTTCCCTTTTTAACGAACTCCCAATGTTAGGGGTTACAATACAACCCGGTTTAAGGAGCTAAAAAGGACTATATGGAGCTTAATAAGGCCTGGTATGGTTCTAATTTTGTTGGGGTACATTTGGAGGGGGGGGTACATGTCTAACTCCTAACAATGGACAATTTGCCGCGAGATGCAGGCGGGATGGTCGGAGGCCAAGAAGCACTGGTGCTGTGCTCGGTACATGGTGGCCTGCGAAGGGGAGCCTTGGCAGCATCCAAAGCTCTGCACTCTCTAGATGAGCCATAGTCTACACTCCTTAAAGGGGGTTATATAGGGGATGATGTAGGGGAGTACTATAGGGGTTATTAAGGAAGATGCTAGGAGTGTAGACTATAGCTCAAACCGGCTCTGACCTGGGCGTATCTGATAAACCTTGGACCCAAAACCTGGTTCTGGAAAATCTGGAATCAGGATTCCGGCCCTATGCCCACCGTGACAAGCAGCATCGTGCACCGCTACGCAGCTCGGCTCAGTATGCTTGTGATGGGGCTAGTTGCTTGGGAATCTCAGATGCAGCTAAGGAGGACGGAGATAACCTCGCTGGAGATGGTGATCTAGCTGATGGTTCAGTGGATGGCGAGTCAAGCGTTGACTCCGGGGATGCTGGCGCTGGCGACCTGAGTGGCGATGTTGTGGAGGGGGATTCGCTGCAAGGCGACTTCACGGAAGGTGACTCCGAGGGCGAAGTTACCACGGAGGACGCCGGGGAGACGGCTGTCTCAGAGAATGCTGAGTTGGCTGGCGATGTTGACTCAGCTGCCACAGATGCGGATCTTGGTGGGGATGAGGAGGGCTCAGCCTCGGACACCTCAGAGCATCCCTTCCTTGCGACTCCTCATGCAGAGTCTGCGGATGGCCTGGAGACAAAGTGAAGTGTCTGAAGCAGCCCTTTTAAGAATCCTCATTTGGCAGAGAAGGAGCTGATAGGTTTTAGAGCTGAATTGTAATTTAAGAACTGCGCAAACTAGCCTGGCTTTCATATGCTGCCATGCGGACACCCAAATTTCTAATTGCCGGAGGCTTCAAATGCAGCCTCGGGTGTAGTGCTTGTCGCGGGAAAGCTCCTCACCAAAGAAAGAGAAGCTGGTCTCGCGGTGACGGAAGTGCCGCCTATCCTGCAGAACCCTCAACTGGGTTCCTGTGACGGGCTGCGTTGCAGGCCTCTCTCTGCTGACCACTCCAGGGGCAGTGCCTGCACCGTGGCCCTGAGCTAGGCGAGTCTCTGTGCGTTGGAAAGATACGCTGAGTGTTAACGGCTGGCCATATTCTTTTTCAAGAGCGCTGGACATCCACCCTCTTCTCGTCTGAACAATCCAGCACCAAGGTCGGAGCGGCCTGGTATGTCTGAGCCTGTTGCTTGCGTTGCTGTGCTGCTGACTGGGCTGGCGATAGCTGCAGCGGGCAGCTCTTAAAAAGGAGGCTTTGCAGGATTTCAGCATGCTCATTCTGAACGATAAAAGCTAGGGCATGTGGGACATGCTAGCACCGTGTAGCTGTGAATCCTTGCTGAATGTTGCACTCCTTTGCCAGGTCATAGTCCACTCCAATATCTCTTCCGTAAAGTGATCATGTACTAGTCACTGTCTGCCTAGATACCTCAGACGTAACAGCACTTGGAAGCCCAGGATGATGTTGAAAGATCCGCCGATGCATAGGCTGCCTCTTCATTTGGCCAGTCTGCAGGAGAGACTCGCGGCTCCAGCTCCTCCAACCGTGAGGAGGCGCGACTCATGGCGATGCCTTTGGGGTTATAGTTTATAGGGGTTATATAAGGGATATATTGGGGTCATATTGGGGTTATATTGGGAAAATGGAAAGTAAAATGGAAACTACTATCTATGAGCTGCGGGAGAGGTGTGACTTGATTCCCACTTCGGGGAGGTCTGCCAGCAAGTCATGCAAACAAGCTTGTTGGTGCAGCGCCTATCAATATAAGCTCAATGCATAGCCCACGAGCCTGATCTACCTTGCACTTGTAGAAAAGCCTGCCATTATCGCACCCCCAAAATGCAGGTGACACTTTGCCATCATTTGGAGGATAACCCTGATAGGTTCGCTGCGTTTGTCAGCGTGTCGAGACCTTGAGTATTTCCGTAGTGAGCATCCACATCCTTCTCTGTAACCTTGGGGCCCCCAAGGGTATGCACTTGCGGTGGGAGGACCTAATCACCTCCCAACATGAAGAATCACCCCTGAATAGCACATGTTCTTGGGAGTTTCATTTGCCGTGGCACGTTGCTTTACATCAAGAGGGGATGGGATTATACATGAGAGCCCGTCAAAATCATGCATATTCAATACTGAAAACTAAACGGACCCCTTGGAATCAACACACAGCCATGGGGCTTTGAGGGTACCCTTGTTTTGAGAAAGTCCAAAGCCAATGTGAGCCCTTGAAGGCGGCCCCTCTATGAAGCCCATGGGGTGCCAGCAGCGGCCCAGGTTTTTTTTGCAGGGATTCGGTGTTTTTTTTGGCTGTTTTGGAGTTTGAGGGTTCAGGGTTTGAGCTTCAGACCTTGTTTTGGGGTGGGGTTGTAGATGAGGGCACACAGGGGTAGCGAACATGGTTGCTGGGGTATCGGGTCGTTTCTCGCTGTTTTGGGGGTCTACGTAACCGGGGCTAGTTTGTTTTTGGGGATGTTGGGTGGGCCGCAGGGTTGGGAAGTGCCCGGCATTGGTTGTTTGCATGGCTAGCCAAAATTTCATTGTGATTTGTGTTCAGGTTTTTTTAATAATAATTTTAGCTCTCCTTAAGCAAGACCCCTCAAAATAACGGCTGCCCCAGTATCTGTCTGGGGATTGGCGTGATGGAGGGACGACGCGCGCCATTCCTAGCACTGAGATTTCTGATTTGGGCACAGCGATCGCCCCTGCGACTAGAGTGATCGCTTCAAAAATTGATCCGGACTTGCAGACCTTGTCACAAGTGGGCATGTGCTTGCATCAGGGCCCCTGCATATCCCTGCAGCAGCACAATCCTCGGTCTAAGCACCTCCAGCATTCATGGCACTGTCCATGCCGGAGGTTTCCTACGGTTAGAGTTCACTTTCTGGGAGAGAAGAAGGATTATTCCTATATACTTCCCATATGATAGTTTCCAAAATGAGCAAACCCCAAAATAAGCAAACCCCAATATAAACCCTAAACCCTAAACCCTGCATAGCCCCCATATCCCCTTTAAAGGTACCCTAAACCCTAAACCCTAAACCCTTCGTGGACATTCGTGCTTCGGAGAAAGGGTCCGCCAAAAAAAAAAACCCTAAACCCTAAACCCTAAACCCATAACCCCCATATCCCCTCTTAAGGGACCTGGGAAAGATCCATGATTCTGCCACAGAGGTGCAGGCCCGGGCCCTCGCGGGGCACCTCCGAGGCCACCCTGCCTTCTTGGTGTCCGCCAAGGGTCGTTCTAAGAAACTGAAATTTAGTTGCAATAAGTTACCATGATGGGTATTTTTCTATATATATATATTTATATATAGAGATATTTATATAATAGATAATAGGGTTTCCTCAATATAGTAGTTTAATTTAAGTCCCACCAACCCAGTATCGTGGTGTCTAAGGTTAGAAGTCTGGGCCCTGAATATGTGTGCAGATAGGGTATATGGTAGGTATGTAAGGATCCAGCTTAGGCGCCCATACTAGAACCCCATGGCTTCAACCTCAGAGTATGTTATACAGCGATTTCATGTTGGTCTGCTGCGGCGGACCCTACATTTTAAAGCTTTGGGGTCTGTGCTGTTCAGGAGGTGTACGAGGGGATCCTGAATTTGAACAGCATTGATGCCTCCTTTTTTGGGGGAATCTCTAGGCTGATGGCTTTGCTCTTCAACTCACTGTTGCAAGTTCTGTATGCTGCGCGCATTGGCAAAGCTATTCCGCACACCATGCGTGCGTGCATAGCCAAGGTAGCTGCGTTATGGTGGGTGTACTTTGCATCGTAAAATTGCTATTCCTGGCTGTGGCTCTCAGCATCATGGAACAGAACATGTCAAGCATTTGGTGCCCACAGGCAAGTGTATTCAATTCTACACGTGGGCTATATCGCTATCTGTCAACCTTCCAACTTTCAAGCTGGCAGCCTGCCATGCCGGCTGACTGGCCTGCAGCTACAGTCGATGCCCCGGGTGAAGCCAGTAAGCCAGTGAAGCTCGTGCAGATGGCTGGATCAATCATGCTTTGTAAGTCCATAGATTTGCCTAGATCATGGACTCATGCTCTGCTGGGTTTTTGCCGTAGCTCTTTGCCGAGGTCTTGGGAATTGTGGTTGGTTCTCTCCTCACGGCTTTGGTGGTTGCTGCCGTGATCAAGAAGAAGGCCATCGGAGTGATATGGCCTCAGCATGGCTTCCTGTGTTTTTCAAAGGTGGGAGTGAGACAAGGTTGCTTTTCAAGGGCATCAAGGGCATGAACGCCTTTTCCGCCGTCAGCTCTTTGCTGCACTGAGGAAGGCCACGGAGTGAAGTATCCGAAAGACTTGTTCAGGTAAGCGCCTCAGGTCTTGCATTCTTGAGGGTGGTTTGGGCACGCACACACTTGCAGTCCTGTCAAAAGTCTTTGCTTTGAAGCACTTGCGCACAGCCCCGAGTTCTCAGACCAGTCGCTGAGGAAAGTCCCAGCATCCAAGCGCCCCGCGATCGCGGAAAGCGCAATCAGAACGCTGGAGGCGTCCAGTTTTGATGAGAGATTGTGATAAGGCCCAATCATGCAATGGTCTTTGCTGGCGTGCAGATCTGGTTCATTGTCGCCACCCCCTCTGCGCTGGCCGCAGATGTGAGGGACTACGAGGAATGTAGCCTCGCCAGCACTGTCCTCGTGCGCACAGACTCCTTGCAAGGGCAAGGGCTGTGTGTGGCCGCGCTCGTCTCACCGCGTTGACCTTGCACGGCCCAGCGTTCAGCACGGGTGGGCTGGTGTTTGGGATTAAAGGCCTTCAGCTGTTGAGGTTTGGGAAGGATAGGTGGGCAGGGGGGCCTGACTCAGTGGTAGGGGTTTGAGGGGACTTTTCCGACTTGAGAGCCAGTCGGCTTTATTTCGCCCGGCCGTCCTCATCAACCGCAAAGAGTGCCAAGCAATGAGGCTGACATGAAGCTGACCAGAATTATCGAGACAAAGATTGCAAGCCAACTTCGAACAGGTCCCAGCAGATTGTTTTTATTCCAGACTCCCCCAAATTTAGGACCCAAACACGCTACCCCAGTCCTTGCGTCCTTTACCATCTCAATCTATGGCACATTATTATATTATGGTATATTATTATATTATAATATATTATAGTATATCTTAAGGTTAGGTAGGGACACAAGCATTCAGCACTTTTGCCTGGAGAGGATTTGCAGGCCCAGGCCCTCTGGACAATGAAAGCCACTGCAGCAATCCTGGCATGGCTCCTATGGCCTGAAGTCTCCGGGCCAGGGCCCGAGACAGGGTGGTTCTGCTTTTCCTAACTGTAAAATGCTATAATATACCATGATATACCATAATATACTATAATATACCAAGGTATACCATAATATACCAGAATATACCATAATACAACTAGATGAGATGCTACAAAGGGTACTCAGGTAAGGGCCCGTACTTTTGTGAGCAATCCACATGCTTGCCATTGATAATGGGACTCATTCGAGGCATTTCTCCAGATTTGGAACTCTCAACCCCGCCATGTTGCAGGGTGTGAGGGAAAGCTTGACATACAAATCTGGAAGAGGTATGTGACTCTCTCACCGCTAGGCTCCCTAAGGATACGACCTTCTGCAAAAACCAACTTTTTCTGCCCTGAGTAGCCCCAAAGCCACTATTGCTTCTTCCGTTTATCACGTCGGAGCGCCACGTGCACTAATGCTTTGGATCTGAGAATTCTCAAGGCATTCCAGGAAAACTTTTCAATAAAGCCCAACGAGCATTCTAGCCCTATGTGTTCCTGGTCCACCCTTGTACTCCCTGAATTGAACTCCATCCTAGCCACTTTATTTTGGCAGCTGCCGTCAACACTGCGTGCAGGTCCAGTGTCTGCGATGCTCCCAAACACAGGTTGGATCTGGCTGGAGATGGGGATATAATGGGAGCGATGTAAGTATGATAAGTATGATATAAGTTTGATCCATGGGTTTAACAGCTATGCAGGATTTCGAAGAGCACTGAACACATACTGTAGAGTCCCTTCTTGTGCAATTGTTCCTGAACCAATCATCTGCTAAACAAGGATCTGAGTTTCAAGTACCAGCAGCCGGGTAATTTTTGCGGAGAACTGATCACAAATTCCGGTTTGCCTTGCGCCATTCCCTGCAATTGCCAAAGGTGGGTTGCATTGCGAGTAGATGATTCCAGTTACAGCTTATGCAGGAACGGAAAACTACTCTATGATTCAGTCTGATTAGCATTGAGCATGCTGACTCGGCAGCATTCTTAGAATGTTTACCGCAGTGCTTGCAAGATGTGAAAGATACACGATTCTCGCAGAACACTTCCTAAACCTTCGCCATCTCCTCATTAGCTCTCCCGAAAAGGATAGTGTACAACATGCAACCCAGTGTTGTGAGCTATCCGCCCTCCAGAATTGTTTGGATCGGAGATCCCGAAGTGATACTTTGCCCTGTCACTGCAGAGACATGAGGACAGCTTCTAAACCAGCAGCCCATGCAGGTTCCAGGGCGATCCGCTGAAGATCGTCCGTGTGCAACTTATTGAGAGAAGAGCCTGCGCCGCAGCGTTCTGATTACAGGTTCCAGGTCAAGCCTCAGACCCGTCGCCGTTGGCAATATCTCAGTCAGCTTGCGGACTTTTACCATGACTCCTGCGCTGTGCTAAGATGGCTTGAAGACCGTCGCAGACTGCAGGAAAGCATGCGTCTGGGCGCCTGGCAGCTAAGGGATCTGGCTGGGGTGTTGGCATTTGGGTTCGTCTTGGCAGCACCGCCTTTTCTATTTAATTCTATCTGTCCCTTTCTCCATATTAGCACAGCTTACTGCCCGCACCATTCAGAGCGCAAGCACTGTCCCTGAAGGGGACCCATCATATCGTTGTTGTAAGAAGTCTACATTGAGCCTCTGGCCAGGTGGACACGCTGGATTGCTGGAAGTTCTCGTTCGTGACTAGCCATGACAGGGTTGCAACAGCTTAAATGTGGGAGCAGCTTTGAGAGCTGCTGTATGCCGATTGGTTGTTGACAGTTTGGAGCTTGTAGCAAATCAGTGGAATATGTACAAGTGAATAGGGGAGGTGATTAACAGAGATTAGTTTGTGAATGGTGAGACAGCGATCAATCTGGCAGGATCGGCGGCTTGCTGATGATCTTCCCTCCCTGCCGGCCCTCACCCCAGATGACTTTTGACAAGCTCTGGACTCTTTGGGGTGCCCTGCACGACTCAACATCAGAATAGTATTTGCATCACTGCTTCAAGTGTTGGTGTCCGGGAAGTCTGCTTGAATCTTGTATGGACTTTCTGGGTACCTGTGGTACATTGACATGTTGGCCAGATTGGGACCAGCTGCCGCATGTTTGATGGCGCGGCCAAGGAGGACGAGAAAATCATGTGGAAATCCAAGGGAAGTATGCTGATGCAATCTGCATGATCCAGTGGTTGCTATTGTGCAAAGGGCCTTTGGTGAAGGGCCAATGGCTCTTCGTGGCTTTAGCCCGTGACCTCTTTCATCTTCAAGATTTGCTGAGGCTCTTGCGATTGATTTGGGCTCGTAGGGATACTCCTCAAAACAAGGATCACCCACACTTCCTCCAAAGTAGCAAGGTCCTGCAAACAGTGAGACTCACCACGTGGGCAGGGGGCAATAATTCTCAGAGCGCAGGAGCCAGCAGACGAGAGCGTCATCTCAGGCGGAGTGATGTCCCAACTTCTCATGATCGAGAAAATAATCCTTTCTGGTTTGAAGAAGTTATTCGAAGCTTTGGGTACCACCAAGAACCAGAGGATTCTGACGGCCATGCAGCAGGGCCCGAAGTCCGGGCATGTGGTTCATAACCATCCGGTCGCCTGCACATCAAGCTGGGTGGGTACAACTAGCTGGACAGTACTTGCAGATGAGATTACGATGAGAGAGCCCAGCAGGCCCCGTGGTTTGCGCCCCAAGCGAGAGCCGCGCACCGTTGGGTGACAACTCTCTTCCCTTTCTGGAGGCTTGGCCATCTTAGATTTGGGTGGGGAGCAGGATGTAGGGACATGTAGGGAAGCCGGGTTTCAAGGGATTCCTAGAGCTCTAGGGGATTATAGTTATGCATTTTCAGCGCTGTTAATACTCTCCCGGTCTAGCTCTGGCTTGATCAAGGTGATCTCAGGATGCTTAGATCACTGCACATGTTCTGCTCGACGGGCCAGAAGACCTGACATGAAGGCACACCTTGAAGAATCCTTCGAATCCTGATCCTTCAGAACCTTGGTAGATGCATCCAAGCAGAGCAGCACGGCTGAAATAAACACAGGCTCAGTTTGCTGTTTTGCAGGAAGCCTTGACGATTCCAAGCGTGAATGTAGAAGCCTTCATGGGTCCGAATTCTGTGTCGAAGAAGCTATATCCGGCGTGGCCTGTGGCGCATCCGCGCTTGAAGTTCAGCTATTGCCGCCATGCAAGATGGCTGCTCAAACGAGCGAGCTATAGCTTTGCACTTCACAGCTGGTACGCTGGTACTTCGCGTCTTCTTTGGACGGTTGGGCGCTTGTTCAAATTGTAGCTTCCTGGTAGGTATCCTGGCCAGTGCTAGCCTCGTTTCATTTTTTGACAAGGGGAGCTGGCAGGTAGACCGGGAGGGCGAGGCTGCCCCTTCCTCGCGCTTTGGCGGCAAGGGTGCCAAGCCAACGAACGCTTGGTGCGAGCCCCAACAGGTCGAAAATCTGATTGTCTTCAACTGTGAGTCTTGTGCGAGACCGGGATGCTGTCAAAACGTGGATGCTTGATAAGGTGGACAAGCATGGCAAACTACCAGAAACTTGGCGTGGTGTCAAACTTCATGACGCAGATGCGCGGGTGCTCAGCTGCTCGTTGCGGTGGGTCATAGGCCGTCTGGTAGCCGCCTGGGCATTGTCTCAGAAGTGGAAGTCTTCGAAAGGACTGTTGAGGTTTTCAGTTGGAAGGTTTGGGGCTGAAAGGTGTTCCTCCTAGGCCTGAGAATCTCCGGTACAGTGGTACAGTGAAGCGGGTACCGAGGCCCTACATCTTCGGCCCAGCTGAGCGCGGGGTCTCCGCCTCGATTCGCCTTCTTGTCTTTGGAGACATGGTAACTTCGACAGGATGTAGACTTCCTCATCAACTTGTAGCATGCCACACAAGTTATACGGTATGGCATGTTGCTCCCGAATTGCGAGAATTAAATGAGGCGCTGGCTCACAGCCCGTAGCAGTGGCCATGTTCGACTTAAAGCCGGGCAGTGCCCGGTCACCGCCTGACCCACATTCAGAGCAGACACAACTTTGATGTCAAGCGCAACCCTTCAACCCCCTTGGAGCCGTAGCTTCATGAATCTTGCAAGCAACAGCTGAAACTTTTCCACTCCTCTGCCATGCCGCTCCGCAACTGCGTTTGGGAATTGGATGCCTGGAGCCCCATGCAGAGGAGAGGGACTTTCTGAAGGTTTGGGATAGTTTTCAAGACTTTCCTCAGAGGACATGGGGATTGTGAAGTTTGTGAAGTTGAAAAGTCTGGTGTTGGGGCTCCCTGTTCTGACTTGTTCAGGCATAGCTTCGGGTCACGCGCTGCCACCGCCTTTGAGGCGCTTTTGACGTGTCCTGTCGCAACCATGGCATTCTCGCTGCTGCTGTGGATCGAACGCATTGGGTCAGGTAGACCACCGTCATGAATTTGTGGCCGCCACGCCGCCGGCAAAGCTCCGGACGTTGCCTCGGCCATTGCCCGCGCTGCATAAGGAGGAAGCTGATGCTTGGGTCAGGGCTTCAGGCTGGAGGGCTTGCATCCTATGCTTACCACAGGGGAGAAGTGCATCTGGGTGTGCAACATTGTGCAACCATGATAATGCCTAGATATGCCTCATGACAGACCGCAGGATGTTGCACCACCTCGCGAGGCTGGGCAGTGACGAACTTACGGGTTCGCAGTCCATAGGTTGACTCGGGGTACAGACTTACACAGGGGCCAAAAGCTGCATCCTTCAGCTGTAGGTTATGGAAATGATTGCAAGTCGGGCACTGAAACTCTTACCTTTTACGGGCGGTGCCTTCATGCACCCAACCATTGCCCACCATGCTGGCTCGTGTGCGCTGTGCCAGGAGCTTCCCCCTGAGGAGATGCCCAAGGCATGCTGTGGATGAACTGATTGTTTTGTTCTATGGTGACCCTTTAGCTCCTTGTATCTTGCTCTCCCGAAGCTCTACACTGCAAGAGACAGGTGCGTACCATTGATGAGGAGGATGACCTGCGCTTTGATGTGAGCCAAGAAGTGGCTCGGCTTCCATGGCTGTGGAGCAAGGGGCTGCAGACCGGACGTGATGGGTTTCTCTCAATTTTTCGAATGCAACTAGGATATACAGGATATGCGGTCACCATGGAGGAGTCGACTCTGCTACTTCCTAAAGCTTGGACACAAGGGTCAATAGAAGAGCAGGTTCTTCGATTGATAGGACATGTATCGGTAGCCAAGAAATCCAAGATGCAACCTGCACTGAAGCAGAAAGCTCAACTTAAATCAAGTTAATGTCACCAAGGATCGGCAGATCGCGCGGCTGGGGGCCGCGTCGCATGGCTGTAGAGGGGGTCTCCAGCAGGTGTTGGATGTGGGCTTCACTAATTTAAAGTTTTGTTACGAAGTTTTCGTCAAACGCATCAAACCGTTACTGTATTGCTTCCCTGGCTTTGGCTGACTGTGCTCTGGGCCTCCTGCAGTTGTATTGCACGCGCTTCGGCTCTTTAATATCCGCAGAGCATAAATGGCGGGCCATGTACGAGTCCGAATATTTCGAGTGTGAAGTCGATGCATGGAAAGCATTATCTCAGACTTGCACCTTCTGAGCACAAACGGCATGGCAACAGATGGAGTTGAAGGTGTGCTTTTTGCTGTGTATGGATGCTGGGCGAGCTCGTGTGGGCCACTAGAGCCCGCAAAATGCCATGGATGCCATGCTCGACATTGGCTTGAAATGTTGTTGCAACAAAAATGCAGGCTTGTTAATGCTTCACGGAAATGGCTCACTTTGCTTATGGCCATTCCTTGGTGGTGTGGAACCAGTTGATGGCAGTAGAGCATTGATGGCGGCCCCTGTCTGGATTAGAAATGGTCCCATTGTCAAGCAATGTCAAGTCAACACAATTCAAGCATCATCTTAGACGTACACGTCTTCTGTGCAAGCATCGCTGCTACAGTCTAATTCGATCCTGCGATTTTTTCTTTCTAGAAGCTATGCGTCTGCGGTGGATGCCCTCGGAGCTTCATGTGGGCCACGAGGGCCTCGAAACTGCCATGGGAACCACGCTTGACAGGGGCTCAAGGCTTTGCTGCACAGTTGCTGACAAACGCACTGACCTGTTTATGCTCCGTGGATTCGGCTCACTGTGCTTGCTGTCCGTTGTATGATGGTTTGGCTGTTTCATGGCCCTAGAGCGCTCATGGCGGCCCATGTGGTTGGGTCAGAAATGGTGTGAGTGTCAAGTTGCTGCTTACGAGGCCTCATCTCAGACTTACGCGTCCGCGCAAACAGGATGGTAAGAGATGGAGTTGAAGCTGTGCTCCTGCAATGGATGCTGCGCGAGCTTAATACGGGCCCCGAGTGCCTGAAAATTGCCATGGGTGCCATGCTCGACATGGGCTCAAGGTTTTGTCGTGATTTTTCTGG
>CAJNIZ010028369.1:17511-32704 GCA_905231905.1 Symbiodinium pilosum
CGTTACAAGGGGTATGTAACAGGTGCGCGCCTCGCGCGACAAGCCCTCCAACTCTAAGTCTTTTGTAGCCGCGCGACAACGCGCGACAAGGGGTATGTAACAAGCCCCGCGTTTCAAGGGTATGTAACAGAGGCATGTCCTCGCGGGCCATCGGGCACGGGGTTTCGACTCACTGCCATATATAACAAGCGCTACTGAGCTGATGCTATCGACCCTAGGTGTCCGAGCACAGATTGTAGTAATCCCTTCATACTACTGATCATAAATGCCCCCACCCCTCATAATACCCTAAGGGTCCAAGGACCCAAATAGTAGGGTTTTAGGGCCCAAATACCATTAGTATTATAGCATTTGGGCCCTAAAACCCTATTATTTGGGTCCTTGGACCCTTTAGGGATAGATACTTCTACCCCCCCCCAATGTAAGGTCATGGGTGGGAGCACATGTAATATTGGCGTGCGGGGGGGGGGTTAATATTAGTATGAAGTGGGTATGTGAGACCTATACCCTAAACTCCGCTAAACCCACACCCTAAACCCTAGGCAGTAATCCACCCATCGTCTGGTCAGTTTCTGAGGTCCTTAGGATGCGAGGCATCATCAAGGTAGGTTTGTTCGACTTCCTGACAATACTCATAAGAAGAACTGTAATAATGAATGCGACGCAGAAGACGAAGGTTCAACTGAACCCAAGAAAGAATGACCCAAACAACAACATAATGACCGAATATGAATACTCATAATCAATAATCGATGTTAATAGCAGGAATGGCAAAAATATAATGATATTACAGTCATCTCCGCTAATGCTCAATCCCACCCAGCTACTCAGCCACCTAGCCACAATCCTTCTTCGGGACCGTACATTTCCAGGACAATAGTTAGTACAACCTATCACCCAAGTTCTCCTGCCCTATATAGATATTGCTTAAATTAAGTTCCTTTGGGTAAGAGGGTGGGGGGTCCTAAGCCCTGAACCCTACAAGACGGCTGAGCAGTCACCCTGGAAGCGTTGGGTTCAGGGTTCGGGAGACATGCCGCAAGCAACGCAAAAGGTCCACTGAATTTAGGATTTGGGGCCTTGGGTTTAGAGTTTGCTGTGGAGAATAGGCATTAGGGAAATAATCGCTGATACGTATTTTTTCGAGTTTTGTATTAGAAATTGTAGTGCAGGTTTGCGTGTTCTAGGCAATTACTTGGTATTTGGACCCTTTCGGCAACATTCTGCAGGCTTGCAGGCAGACTGCACCGGGTTCCAGCCGAGAAATCTGGCGCCTGAATGCTCTCATCGTGGTATATCATATCAAGTTATATAGGAGTCTTCTTGATATTAGGGGGCTGGGGAGCGGGGTAGGAGATTTGGGGGAGCGGATTACAAATCCCAAAACCCCAGAAAACCGAAACCTTGTCAACCACCCAAGCCTGCAGCCTGTTCCCCAGGACAGCAAGCTTTCCTTCCCTCTCTTCGCACCAACCCTAAAGGACCACCTTACACATACAGGGATACTTCTCCCAACCATGCTACTAAAATCCCAACTATAAACCCTCAACTTGTATATGTTAGGAGGACCCTCCCACCCTCTAATAGTGGTATTATAGGAATAGAACAGGACCTTACTATGATCCTTATTATCCCTCATAGTCACTATTACTGGGTGGGGGGGTCCACCTAATGTAGATGATATATAGTCTAAACTCTTTAAAAAAGGGGTTTTATAAGGGATTATACAGGGGACTACTATCTGGGTTATTAAGAGGGATACTGGGAGTTTAGACTGTAGCTCATATAACCCTAAACCCTAAACCGTGTTATATTGTCCTAAAGGAATGATCCCAACTCCTCCTGCTGGCACTTGAGGGCTTTCGGTGTTATAGGAGGAAAGAGAACCTCTTCCTTAAATCCAAAACCCTATACTCTCCCTTAAGTAGATAGAAGATCTTTTTGGGTATGTTATAATAAGATCACCATATACCCCCCCAAATCTATCTACCTAAGCGGGACCCTAAACCCTAAACCCCCAAACCCTATATACTTGTATCTACTAAGGGGGGACTAGAACTCTTCTCATTCCGGAAGAGGAAGCTCGTTCTTCTCCAACAAGTATGATGCCTCACTAGGGGTTTCGGGTTTAGGGGTTAGGGGTTTGGGGTTTAGGGTTGGGGCGCGGTACCCTTTTCCGGAAGCGCCTGCTGTACATCGCAATCCGTGACAGGCGTCGATGGACGCATCTCTTCGTGAGAGGCCTCGGCCTAGTCCGCTTTAATTACATGAGCTATGGTCTACATTCCTGAAAGGGGGTTATGTAAGGGAGTATTACAGGGTTATTCAGGCGGATACTAGGAGTTTAGACTATAGCTCACATAGACTTGCCATTCAGCATGCGTTGGTCCTAAGCGTCGTGCGGAACATTTCCTGGGGGCCAACAAGTGCCCGTTGGATATAAAGGTCAAGATTACAACATGTCTCATAGCGGTAATAGGTTGTAGAAATTAGGTACTGTACGGCTAGGGTCCCCAATTGTCCTCCACGACCGCACCCATGAAGCTTCAAGTCTAGAACACTTGCACGGCTTACATAATGTGGCAGTTCTGATTAATAGCGAGAATTTTGGGAACCCTATCATGGCAAGTTGGCCGATGCACAACATGTCTTGCTTCGCGGACTAATGCAACTACCCCCCCCCCCTCCCCCAAAACAACAAGAACTTCTAGTACAGTCTTCCTGCTTGAAGCTATGCACAAATAGCGGCCTAGGGTCCTGTGATGTCCTGTGGGTGTTCTAGTCTCCTGAACCCCAAGCCCTAAACCCGAGTAGCCGGCTCGGCACTGTTGGAGGAACTATATGAGCCATAGTCTAAATTCCTTAAAGGGGGTTATATAGGGGATTATATTAGGGACTACTATAGGGCTTAGAAAGGGGGATACTAGGAGTTTAGACTATAGCTCATATAAGGTCTCGCAACGAAGGCTTCAAGGGGTTCCAGGACTTAGGGCTCAGGGTATGAAACCCTAAACTGCTTCAGATACGATGAGACACCCGAAGAACCCAAGTATAGAAATTATACTCACATTGGGCCCTATACAGGCTGCGAATATTACCTACATTGGGCTAGTTGGATCCTATACATCTCTATAAACTATAAACTCCGAGTTTCCATGTCATTTTCCGTTTTTCTTTTCCATTCGAATATCCATTTGGGTATTTGGATTCCGAGGGGAAGCACTTTGTGGATGGTTTTGGTTACGGAAGGCCGCCCTTTTTGAGGCCCTGTGCCCCTTTAGATGAGGGTCCATCAGTCCATAACCCATAAACCCTAGGCCAAAATCTGCCAAGACTAGGGTATAGGGTTCAGGGTTTGGGGTTCGGGGGTTTAGGGCTTAGGGTCCTGAGTTTAGGGTTTAGGGTTTGGGGTTTGGGGTTCATGTGGATGGATATGACTGCGAGCGCAGATCTCATGCCGCGTGGTATTGTGCCGCGTGATAAGGGAGCACTGTGTATCTTATGAGGGTGGCGCCTGATCTTTAGTGTCAGCAATGGGGTTATATAGGGGATTATGTATGGGAATATTATAGCGGCTATTAAAGGGGATGCCAGGAGTCGATATGTTCCCAGGACCTGCATTTCCAGGATGAGGTTCAAGGTCTTCAGGATCTCAGAGAGCTTAGACTTACCTCTAGGGCCAAGTTTCCACAGGTTTATGGGTTCTACCTACTAGTTAAGGCTTACCTGAACCCCAAAAGTATGTAAAATAATAGCCCTAAACCCCTTAACATAGCCATAAAGGCCATTGTTTTACATACTTTTGGGGTCCAGGTAGCTATTACAAAGCTATAGGTAGTTGGGGTTACGGTCTAGGGAGGAGCTTTTCAGTGTCGCCGCCCTTGCCCGCAAGTTCTCCGCGTGTTGTTGGCTTGAAGCGGCAAGCTCTTTGCAAGAGCTCCTGGCTTTGTCGCAACATCAGGCTGTCCGCATGCTAGCATGCAGGGTTTGGGGGGGAGTTCCTTGACAAAGTGTACCCTTTATAGTTTCGGGAGGTTTCTGAACAAAGTGGATGAATCAGTTGCAGAGAACTGTAGAATGTACAAGGGTTCAACGTGCCATAATTATATGGGATTATTCTTAATAGTAGTACAGTCTGACCCTGGCATTGCACGTGGAGACGTGCATTGAGGCGAGGTGTTTCCAAATGCGTAGCGCTTACACCCTCACGTCGTCAAGGGCTCAGGGTACCTACATTGGGCACTGAAGGCTGTAAGTATTACCTACATTAGGTTTACTTGGATCCCTAGGGTTAGGTATAGGCTTTCCTGTGCATACTACCATATCTACCAAGGATAGCTATCTGCCCACTGGTCATGGCAAAATATGGCCTCATGCAGGTTTTCGCCCATCATCAGCACCAACCCTAAACCCTACGCAACAGGCCCAAAATCTCTGACGCCTACAGGGCATGAGGCCAAACCCTAAACCCCAAACCCTAGACCCTAACCTCCCAAACGAATTGAAGGGTCCATTCTACGCGCATCGCCTTACCTCGGCCACCTGTGATACATCCTACTTCTTGGGACCTTACCCTAAAGACAGTTTGTTTTGGGTTTAGGGTTGGGGCGGCTATCCTAACCACAGTCGTTGCTGAGGTCTCGCGAGTATTTATCATACGAGATGAACAGACAGCGCATTTGTTTAATACTATCCTAGTCAGGAGCCGGTACACCCGTAGTCAAACTGGACACCAGGCCGTTCGGGCTTAAGTACCGTCCAGCTTCGCACGGTTTATGGCTTAAGTTTTGTCGTGGACTCCTGAAGGGGGCCCCAGAAATGGGGATCCAGAATCAAGACCCTACTTGGAGGGTCATCTGGCCTTAGTCAGTAGGTTAATAATGGGGATGATTGGGATCATTATGTGGCTTTAGGAGTTGCTCACCTACTTACTAAGTCCCCATGACCCTCCAAGCATGATGCCTCCCTACCTGAACCCCAAAACCTTACCCGTTTTTAGGCAACCTAATTCTGCGGCCAGCCGCTTCTGTGCACAACCTTAGTTACCCTAAACCCAAAAGGGTTGTGTATGAGGGTCTTGGTATGTCGATAAGTAGACTCTCCGAATATGCGGCTTCCTTAGAGCAGGGTCCCAGCAGGGATCTTTCATTCTGTGGGATTTGGGTTTTTAGGGTTTAGGGCTCGGAGCTTCGAAGCCCTTATCTCTGAGCGCTAGGGTTTAGGGTCTCCAATGCTATTCGGAGAATTCTTGCCTCCCCTTTGGGCAGGAAGTGGTGTGGCCCTTCTTCTCTAGGGTCTACTGAAAGTGGTGGTCATAACGGCTTCATGTGCTTCAGGGTAGCCTAAGGGCTCCAGTTACCTAAATAATGGGTTCTAGGTTCTAAATACCCTATAGTTACATAGCCCAGTAACCTACTATTTAGGTAACTGGGAGCCCTGGGGTGGGGTATAATTATGTTATCACCGGTGCTAGGAGACAGGGCTTAATCCGAGATCAAGAATAAGCATTGTGAGCCAGATCAGGGGTCAACGGCTGGTTTAAAGGCAGAGGTTTTAGGGTTTAGGATTTACCGAAACCCCACAAGTAGGTAACCATATTTGCCCACAAGCCTCAGTGAAAACAGCCCAAAACGCTAAACCCTAAACCCTAAACCCTTTGGTGTTCAGGTAGGGTTTAGGCGAGACTGCGGCTTTCATTTGGAATCACAGTCTCAACCATCGCTTCTCGAGCTACCCCTTACGGACCCGGCGTGAGCCTGAACACTTGCAAAGATCCAGAGTCAGGAGTTAAGTGGGTGTACTCCCCCTCCCATTCTAGATCTTCCTCTTCCTCCTTCCTGTCATTTTTATTGCACAACGCCTCCAGGTTTCGTAGCTTCGGGAGCCAATCACTCCTACTTCCGTTCTTCCTGTTGGCCTCACTCTTGCTCTTGCTCTTTCTCTTACAAAAGCTGTTACGCATACTCGTACTCTTATTCTGATGTACTGTTACCTCTCTTCCTCTTGCTTCTCTTTATGAATTACTTTCACTACCTATTCCCACTCGACTCTCTACGTTCTGCATCTTCCTTTTCCGCTACTCCTGTGACTCTTGTTTTTTAAGGTTTCAGTTCAAGGAGGAACTCTACTTTTTCAAACACGCCATAAATCACTGAAGAGGCCAGCGTGATGGCCTGGATAGATGTGAAGTACACCTTTCTGGACTTCAAGGCCCCGAGCATGGATAGGGTTGAGGGGTTTAGTTTAGGTGTAGGTTCATACGGGGGCCAGGGTATTTTTCCTATGTGTGGCTCGCTCAGGTGTGGCTCCCCTGGTCCTCCGGACCCCTGGTCCTCCAGTACCTGGTCCGCTGGTCTTTGGTCCGCTGGTCATCCGGTCCTGCTGGTCATCTGCAGTCCGTGGCCTTTCTGGTACAGACAGGCTGAAAATTATTGCTGGGCTCATCTCTGTGGCGTGCTGCAAGCGGCGCGGGAAGTTGCCGCCCTCCACATCCTGCTTGCTTTGAAGCAGGCAGCTAGATAACAAAGCACCTCACTATCTCGGGTTTATCTTCGTCTGTGTTTGCTAATGCGGGTGCTACAACCCCACGCTGCTTGATCAAGCGCAGGCACTCAATTGACACAAGCCACTACTAGCCGCTAACCAACAAAACCTCAACGTATGAATCTTGAGATGTTCTATATTTTGTACACAAGGGGGCTGCGCCCCCCCCAAACCCCCTTGCAGTTCTACGAACGGCGGGCCTACACATGTCAAAGCGTATGATTATCCAGCAAAGCCCACGCGCATCGTGTGAATCTCCAGATGGCTTCATTTTCGTCCACGTCTTGCAAGGGAAGGGCTGCACACACACCCCAATGTCCATGCAGTGGGGGATCAAAACAGATGGGTAAGGATCCGCCAAATTAGGTGCGCATCGAAAACACTAAGCCGGGGCAATGGAGCTCTTTGCGTGGAGCGTTTTCTTCTGATTCTTCTTTCATTCCCAGACCCCTGGGAGGATCTAAAAATTGGATCTCCTATTTAGACCCATTATAACCCCTATATAATCCTCATATAATTTTCCCTATGGTTCTAGGGGATCTAATTTTTAGATCCTTTTGGGGTCTGGGTTCTTCCGACCCCTTGAGAAATTGCACTCTCGGGTGGAGCGTCCTTGTATTCCAATGTTAAAGCCAGCTCGCACGTGGAAGGAAGGAAGGAAGGAACGAAGGAAGGAGGAAGGAAGGAACTTCGTTATTTTTCTATCAAATTCCATCATGCTTCAAGAATTCCAGCATGTGTCATCAAGATATATATATACATATCTCCAGTATTTCGGCAGTTCTTCATTGTTTCGCATCGCTGTCATGCTCATCGTTTTCATGATGTTCATCAGTTGTCAACATTGTTCATCATTTTAAGGTTTGCATCATGTCTGTTCAGAGTTTTATTGCGTCACCTTTCACCACTTTGCATGTCTCATCATGTTTTATCATAGTCTATGCTGCTTCATCAGTTTCATGCAGGTCATCGAATTTTTCTGATTTTACACAAACGAAGTTTCATCATGTGTATGTGTATTTCATCGTCTTTTGTCTTGTGTTTTCGTGTTCATTATCTTAAACATGTTTTCTCAAGTTCAACACCTTAAGGGTCCAAGGACCCAATGATAGGGTTTTAGGGCCCAAATACCATTAACATTATAGTATTTGGGCACTAAAACCTCATTATTTTGGTCCTTGGACCCTTAGGGACACATTGCATCCTTTCTCGCTACAGATTTTCGCAACTTTCGATCATCTTCTTCCTAATTTGTCACGAGTTTCATTTCGTCTCGTTTCATTTGCAACATATCTTCATGTCTTTGATCGTATATCATTATGTTCATCACTGTTTCAAATGTTCATGACTGTTCATCCTTTTCTTGATGTCTCATTCAATTGAGCATTTTCTTCAGTTGTTCATCATGCTTCGTGATGTCTCATCGTTTTCATTATGTGGGCGCATTTGGTTTTCATCATATTCCATCATGTTTCAGAAGTGTTAATTTGGTTTCAACATCTTACTTCACTTCTCCTCATCATTTTCATCCTTATATTCATCACTCCAATCATCTTTCATGAAACTTCATCACGTTTGCGCATCTTTCTTCAGTTGCCATCTTGTGTGAGTTCATATCAGTGTCAATCATATTCGCCCGTCATTTTCATGTTCATGCCATTTCCTCATGTCCCACCACCTTTCATGTTGCAAATGCGAGGCTGCGCCCCCTCTCAAATCACTAGCTTAACTTCAGGATGGCAAAAACGCCGGCATTTACATAACAAAGCACATCATTATTTGCTATCCAACAAGAATTCAGGAGCAACGTGTGGATCTTCAGAAGAAGGCACACCAGCATGAAGGCGCTGCCAAGGCAGGAGCACATATTGCGCGGAATGATTGCAGATGCGAGCCGCATCGAGGAAATGCGCATGCAAGATGCAGCATGTCAGCATGTTCACAGAGTTGCACATTCTGCATGTTATTGTATTTGGAGTGCTTAAGGTTGCAATTTACAGTACGCATGTTGCTTGGAGCGCAACATCCAAAGCGGATTGCTGTGGTGTGCTATAATTTTCGCAGGGCATGCCAATGCTTTGATTTGCAGTATGCGCGGCATTCCGGAAGCTACCGCTCTTGGCCTCTGCAGTTTTTCCAAAAAGTTTGCCCTCATATTTTCATCTTTTTTGTACAAGTGCCAACAAATCGGGAATGCGCAGGCCGGAATCACCGTCTTTAGTGCGTTGCAGTTTTGGACCCTCGCATCTTTATTGCATGTCAAAAGTGCCAACAGTCAACTGAACTGTCATCGTTCTTGGGCCCCTCAACTTCGCGTGTCAACAGTGTCAACAGCCACAGGGATCACGCAGGTCGGGGCCCGGGTCGCCATCCTCGTAATTGTCATCGTGTTCCGGGCCTTCGTATGAACTACAGTCTAAACTCCTTAAAGGGGGATATATAGGGGATTATATAGGGGACTATTATAGGGATTTTTAAGGGGGATACTAGGAGTTTAGACTATGGCTCATATGCTCTTTGTGTATCAAAAATGCCAACAGTCATGGGGATCAATCGGCTCAGGGTCGCCATCCTCGTAAATTGTCATTGTTTTGGGCCTCATATGTTGTTTACGTGGCCTTCATGTGTTCATTGTGGGGCAACAGTGTCAAGAGCCACGGGGATGAGGCAAGTTGGGGTCGCCATGCTCGCAGTTGTCAGCCTCTGTGAGCTCTCGCAATTTTTTCGCGTTTCAAGGTTGCCAACAAACACAAGGATGAGTGTGCCCCCGCAAAACTAGGTGAGACACTCCTGAGAAAAGTAAGCCACACCTAGGAAAAATAAGCAGTTGCCCTCGTGGGTTCATAGGTATCCATAGTTTTTTGGCGTTTTGGGGGTGTGGGGGTTGGAGGGTTTAGGGCATAGCAGGGTTGAAGGGCGGTACTGGATAACCCTCCATGCGTTGCCCGCAGGTAGGGCCCCCCATGATCAAGCTGATTTTGGAATAGTTAAATTGTAAAAACCCATCATGCGGGCACTGGGGCCCGAAACCCTACAGCAAACTAGACCCTAAGCCCAAATCCGGGCTGTGCAGGGTGTTCAAAGAAACCATGGGGGTGGTTGTCAAAATTATGGTCCCTTTTTGGATCCCTATTATAATACGGCACCTAATATTTAGGGTACCCAAAAAGGGACCATAATTTTGACATCCACCAATGGGGATAGCGTTGTACCTGAATGCAATGTCTGGGGATCCGAGATTTGGTCTTTAAAGGTCAAGGGCTTGGGAACTGTTCAGGGTTTTGGCGAGGGTATGTGAGGGTCTCCTAGGTCACTCAGTAATCCAATGTTACAGTTACCCTAAACCCTAAACCCTAAAACACTAAATCCTAAACCCTAAAACCCTAAAACCCTACAAACCCTAGAACCCTAAAACCCTAAAAACCCTAAAAACCCTAAAACCCTAAAACCCTAAAACCCTAAAAACCCTAGGTCCCAGGTCCAAGGTGCTACTTGCATGGGATCCCAAAGGAGCAGTGCAGCTTTCTCAGTGGCGCCCTTGGTAGCTTTAAACCTTCAACCTTGAACTGTACAGACCCTACCTGAACCCAAAAGTATGTAAAATAATAGCCCTAAACCGCTAATAATAGCCATAAAGGCCATTATTTTACATACTTTTGGGGTCCATGTAGGCCTTATCTCCAAACTCTTGGCCATAAAATTTCCTGGAGCTTCCAACGTAACACAACCTTCTGCTAGTCCTCTTTCTGCTCGAGCATGGTGTTTTACACTACCCACGAAATTTGGGATCGTTTCGGGAAAGCATTCTTGGCGATGTTGCTTCGGCCCAACTCGACCATAAATGCAGCACCTTTGTCCGAGTTTGCGCTC
Source organism: Symbiodinium pilosum (assembly GCA_905231905.1). NCBI lineage: Eukaryota > Dinophyceae > Suessiales > Symbiodiniaceae > Symbiodinium > Symbiodinium pilosum. The sequence continues at coordinate 27,925 of CAJNIZ010028369.1, forward strand.
GCTTGTTTTTTTTGGCACGGAGTCACATTCGTTGTCTGCTGATTTGCGCTGGCGCATGGGCGCGCAGAGTGCCAATAGTTTCGGCAGCAGCCATCTATACAAGAAATCGCACGTTGGCAAAGGACGCTATCGCGGATTGGGTTCACGCTCTTTTCACAATTTACGCTCGGCTTGTTGAAAAATGATGAAAGCCCTGGCGGGGCACACATTTAACTTACGTGGGAAGTTGCAGCTTGAAGTAAGTCCAGGAGCTCCCAGAAGTAAAGACACGAAATGTGGGTAACTGATGCTGATGTCGCCCGACCTCACTTCAAAATGACGCAGCACATAGAAAACAAGTCGGTTTCGACAATTTCGGGTTCTGAAGTTGATGCACTTGAGTAGCCAGGTAAGATGTTACGCGACAGATAGCTCCCGCTCAATCAATACTAGTGACCACAGTGAAATCATGCAGGGACCCCCCTGTATTCCCATTCACCTGAACTACACTTGTCTTGATGCCAGATCTGGGATAGTTCAGCCGTTGCAATGCAGAGAATTCTGGTCAGAGGTTCTGCCCTTACACTCAACTCCAGACCCCCCGACCCTGACCTCAACTTATGATCCTGGGTTGAGCATGGATGAAGCTGCATCAGCATGCGCGCGACAAAAGTTTGGAGGATCCCACGCACATGTCTATCTCTCCCTCTCTCTCCCCCTGTCTCTACCCAACATGTATTGTAGGAGTCCTCGTGCAGCTAGAGGGAACTCCATATAGAATTTGCACATTGATGGTCTTCCCAAGCCCTGAGGGTCCAAGGACCCAAATACCAGGGGGTCGGGCCCAAATGCTACAGTACTAATGGTATTTGGACCCTAAAGCCCTATCATTTGGGTCCTCTTCGGGAAACCCTAAACCTTATAAACCCTAAGCCACCCTACGCCCAGCCACTCTTCTGGCAGGATGAAGAGCCTCACAGCAACTTGGACATATTTGCGCGGGTGTAATCTAAGGATCCAAAGTACCTTTTAGTATGCAATACCCAGAGGGTCCACACATACAACTATTAGGAAATTGGCCTATAATATATAGTTCCTTCTATGGGACCTGATTCCCTAATAGTTGTAGATGTGGACCCTCTGGGTGGGGTATACATTGCAAAGTAAAATTCTGGGCCATTCTGGGTGCGGGTTCTTGCGCTCTAGCGCCTACGGTGCCCAATCAGTTACATACAGTGCGAAGTTGAGCTGTTGAGCTTCTGTACGAGGAGTTAGCAACATTGTTTGGGTAGGTATCCCCTGTCCAGGTATTTAGGAGCCTTTCTAACCTTTATCTAGCAGCATCTACGTTAGAATGTACAGGACATGGTGGGGGCTTTTACCTTAAGCCTAAACTCCTCTAAACCCCTCAGCCCTAAACCCCTAAACCCTATAGAAGAAGATCTCCTGCAAAAACTGGTAATACTGAGGACTCATTGCGTGATGCTGCACACTGTTGACACGAACAGTCCTTCAAGGTCCAAGTACCAAAATAATGGGTGTCCAGGTACCCAATACCATAATGTGAATGGTATTTGGTACCTGAAGCCAAAATGCGTAATTGCCAAATCACGGGCTACCTACCTAGGTTCATGCACTGTAGCACCAGCGTACAAAGCCCTTTTTTGGAAGAGATCCAGTTGTGTCATCAACCCTGCATCCCGCCGAAGTGAGACGGTGTCAGGTATGCTGATTAGCGATACATGGCTGACATTGTTTAAAGGGCCTCTGCGTTGACTTCAGATAGCCCCAATCTCAGCCCCAAACGCACCAAACTCAACACTCCAAAGCGAACCCCCCCCCCCTCCAAACCCAAGATATTCTGAACCCCTAAACCCTGAACCCTAAACCCGAAACCCTTAACCCTAAACCCTAAACCCCCAACTTCAATGTGCGAGCCACACGGCCTAAGGAATTGTCCGGTCCATCTCAGCTCCTGCCGAATGTCGAAGACTAAGAGCACAACCGCCAATGTGCGAAGAAGAGGAGACAAGGGGTGTTTCTGTAGTCTCTAGGATTTAGGGTTTAGGGTTAAGGTTATGTTTCCCAACGGGTCCATGTAGGAATATGGTACATTCTTAGCGCCAAAGAGGTTTCCATATACCTGGAGCCTTGGAGTTTGTAGCATATCCCAAAGAGGAAGGAGGAATTGAGAATATATAAATACATAATGATTGGGTTTAGGGTTTAGGGTTTAGGGTATATATAGATATATATATATATATATACCAGCGTTCTAGGATTTTTACATGTTTTTGGTGCAGGGTTCGGCTTTGGGTCAAAGAGGGGGGTAGGGAAGTTTAGGTTCAAATATGGCTGCAGGTTGCAGGGGAAAAGGGTGGACTCCTGTTTCATGTTAAGGGCTGGGCGGGGCTTGGCTTCAGGGTCTATGGCTTTACGGAAGGGTGGGGGGGGATTGGGGGCAAGGTTTACGGCTCTATGAGCTTTGTGGGTTCAAGGCTTATTGCGGGAAGGGGGGCTGATGGCTTTGGGTTTAGGGTTTAGGGGCACTTTAGGGGTCAGAGTTTCCGGTGTCAGGTTCAAGGTTTACGCTTGCAGTTCCCTAAACTCCTAAACCCTCAACCCCAAACCCTGATCCCCAAACCCTAAACCCTAAGCCTAAACCTTAACCGGGTCCTGGGTTGAGGGTTCGCAGGTTCAGGGCTCTGGATGGTCAATTGTTTTGTAGGTACTCCGATAGTACCCTTTTTCCTCTTTTATTCAGGGGTGTAGGATTTAGGGTTTAGGGTTAAGGGGGGCTTCTTTGTTAAAGCTGAACATAAGGAAAATGGGTGCCCTTCGTATTGAGGGGTTACTGGGTGATCTTGTTTTCAAGAATTGTTCCCTGCAAATTACCAGCCCTTGCATGCTGAACAGCCACCACCTAAACCCAAGCCCAAATGAGCTATAGTCTAAACTCCTAGTATCCCCCTTAATATCCCCTATAATAGACTCCTATACAGTCCCCTATAACCCCATGTAAGGAGTTTAGACTACAGCTCAAATTAGATCCTTCTACCCTACCTTTAAGATACCTAGCCTTGTATGCATGTATAGCAAATTAGATTCCCTAATAAATGGCCGAAAACCCTAAACCCTAAAACCCTAAACCCTAAACCCTATGTTGTGAAGACGTCAAGGAGACGTATGTGCAAGCACAGCTGCAGTATGCGAATCTTGGGCGAGATGGTAGGGTTTAGGGTTTCCAGAGACAATCAACATTTTGGGCAAAGGATAGTATCTTGCGATATAAAGCTAGTTGGATATGTATATGTGTATATATGTATATATAGACATATTGGCCTCAAAAGCTGTGTGAAATGCCAGAACCGGGTTAGGGTAGAGTTCCAGTGTATTAGGGATGGATTCGGGGGGGCCCTATCTTGGAAACTCCTAGGGCCAATCATTCGGCACCGTCAGGAAGTAGAAGCTGTACAGTATTCGCGAACCCTTTCTCCGACTCGAAACCCTAAACCCTAAACCTTAACCGCCCGTGAGCCCCAATAATCTGCGCTAGTCTATGTACCCCCAGAGCTCCCTAGGGTTTAGGGTTTAGGGTTTAGGGCTACTGGGTTATGTAGATATAGGGTATATAGAAGCCAGAACCCATCACTCAGGTAGCTGGAGCTCTAGGGTACAATATACAGCATGCCCCCCCAAGGTATCTTTGCACTACAAAGTAGGGCCTCTATTCTCAAAACTCGTCGTTCGGTTCTGGTATCCTGCATGACCCTCAGTACCTTGTACCTTGGAGAGTATGGTGTGAAAGCTATAGCTTACCAATCTCATGCGGAACAAGGATATGAGCCTTTGGGTGTGAGAGCCGTGAACCAGATAGCTACTCTAAACCCTAAACCCTAAGCTTAGAAGTATGGGCCCCTAATACGGGCCCTTAAGCCTTATAGGGACCTTTAAAGGGTACAGATAGGGTATATAGTAGGTATGTAAGGATCCCAGGGTTAAGGGCCCATACTAGGGGCCCATAGTTTCAACCTTAGATAAACCCGAAGGCCATCCTAAAACCTGGACTGTACAGATATCCCCAATGCTCCCGGAGTACACGATTCAGAGTATTGGGCGGCCTGCTCCTCCAACACATCCACTTGGGTTTAGGGTTTAGGGTTTACGTAGGGTTTGGGTTGAGGATTGAGGGTTCAGAGTTTGGGGTTTAGGGTTGCCAGCATCGCAATACTTCATCTTTTTAGGGCAGTTCGTATGCCCTTTGTAAGGACAAGAATACTGATATTAATCATTAGCATTCTCAGAACTCCCTGTTAAATCAATAGTAGGCTACTGGGCCATGTAAGGCTAGGATATATAGAAGCCAGATCTAAATGCCAAACCCTCAACCTTAACTCCAAACCTTAACCCAGGCGGACTTGGTAAGTAGGTTAATAAGCCCTATAACCCATATAGTAACCCTAACTAGCCCCATTGGTAACCTAAGTCCCCCTGACGTGATCAGTCCCCTAAACAATAAACCCTAAACCCTAACCCTAAACCCTAAACCCTAAACCGTTGATCAGTCTAGTTGAAGGAAGAGTTGGCTAAATGTTGTGGCGGCGAAGGCGGAAGCCCACCCTGAATCCCAAAGGGGCCCAGGTAGTGATAATATGGGGTCAGCTGAGTAGTATTTTATTTGAGGACCAATATAGAGTAAGATTATATCCTCCTTTTGGGGGTATAGTATGTTATATGAGCCGGGGTCAAAATTACCGTTATTGTACAGTAGTAAGGAGGGTTGTTCAATGAGTAGAGATAT
>CAJNIZ010028369.1:32804-51629 GCA_905231905.1 Symbiodinium pilosum
AAGTAATTTTGACGCCAGCTCATATCAGGAATATAATCTTACTAGGTTCAACCACCAAAAAAACATTACTCAGTTTACCTATAAAGGGGAAGACACACACATAGTCTCCTTTGATTTTTTCTCAGGGCTCCAGCTATAGTCCCCCTTAAGTAGATAGAATATGGCTTTGGGTATATTCATAGGGGGACTTTACCCAAATATTGGGCTTTGGGTTCTATATACCCTATAATTGCCCTGCCCAGTAGCTGACTATTTACGTAACTGGGGGACCTGGTCTTTGCATTCTCCTGGGAACCCCAAACCGAAATCTCGAACTCTAGCCCTAAACCTTAAACCCTAAACCTTAGGCCTAAGACCTGACACTTTCTGATGGGGCCTTTTTCTCTGACAAGCCAAACAAGGACGCAGCTGGAGGTACACATGGATCAACAGTTTGCTGCTGCTATGGCTGCACGTGCAGCTAGACAGGCTGAGTGACGGCGTGGGGGTTGCAGGGTGTAAGATTTGGATTTCATGGTTAGATTACTTTTGTCTGTGCCCTAACCCCGAACCCTACGGCTCCAAATAGCCTTATTTGCAGACATTGCGGCCCAATGTAGCTATTCGTATAAGCATAAAGCACCAAAGGAAAATACAGCCCTGTGTGTCTGATATATACAGTCCTGGAGCGTGAGCACGTAGGAATCACCAGCGTTTGTCTGATATGTGGGGTATGGTCAATATTAGGCCTGTCACGGGACCATCAAGGGTGCACAAATAGGTCCCTTTGGTACTTTAGCATAGTCCCATTTTCCCGAATAGGAACTCATGTACACCAATTATCTGGCGAATATTGACTGTAGCTCATGCGGTACGTTGTCAAAAGTATGGTCCATTTGGATACCATATGTATCCCTAAGGGTCCAAGGACCCAAATAATAGGGTTTTAGAGCCCAACTACTATAATGTTAATGGTATTTGGGACCTAAAGCCCTGTTATTTGGGTCCTTGGACCCTTAGGGATATGTATTGCAGATCGTAGTATACTAGGGACCCGAAGCTGGCCATACTTTGTGATAACCTGACGTATGAGGCTGTTTTCAACTTACCCTAGGGCTCTAGTTACCTGAAGAATAGGTTCTAGGTTCTGTATACCCTATAGTTACATAACCCTAAACCCTAAACCCTAAACCCTAAACTACTATTTAGGTAACTGGGAGCTCTAGGGTTGCAGAATTCTTTCTCATGCTGTCTTTTTCCTAGTAGCTGGGTATGGGTCCTTAGAGTAGTCTCCATCTCTGACATGAGTTCCTGCTTTAAAAAAAACTAGTGGAGCTCATGTAAGTTGTCAATCCAGTTTTCTCGCTCCATTGGAAAGGATATGGCAAACATGACATGCTTTTTCATGCCTATGCCTAAACCACTGCAAAAGAAGAAGGATCGAGGAAGAAGGGTTGGGTAAGAAGTACAAGCTGGTAAGTAGGACCAGAAATCCAAGGAGGGGATTTAACCATAACCCATATGAGCATGTGCTCTATATATATATACACACATGTTTTGTAGGACCCCCGGTTTATCAGGAGAGCACAAGTAGGGTTGGGTGAAGCATACACCGTATATACCCCAAAACATACCCCTGAAATGTTGTCATGCACCCTAACCAAGATCAATCAGTTTGCCCCTTAAAGTTCTGCATCATACCCCGAAACATACCCACGACACATACTGTTACCAACGGAAAATACCCCGACATATACCATTCCAACCCAACTTCCCGTGGAGAGCACTCTTATTTCTGCACAAGCCCAAAATGTGAGTTTTCAAAGAATAAGGGGCTGCAGTGATCCCAGCAATCTGTCCTTGTAGGAGCTTGGCTTGCAAAAATGGGACCCCATGCTTTGGAAACCCTGAACAGGATACATCCCATACCCCTAGGTAGTCGTAAGCTTCGTAGCAGATGCTCATTTCTTAGACCTCGCGCCATTTTTAATTGGATCTTCTTCAGCGAGAGGAGGAGACTAAATTGCCGAAAGAACAACAAAGATGGTTAGTTTCCAGACCCCTGGGAGGATCTAGAAAGTAGGACAGCGATTATGGTACCCTAAACTACTACTGGGAGAGAACCCTAAACCGTAAACCTTAAGCCTTAGACCCTAAATCCTAAAGCTTAAACCCTAAACCCTAGGAACCTTTAAGGGGATGGTTGGTCAGGGCTTAGAAGATAGGAATCTTGTGGTGGGCAGACACCCCCAGAGCGTCGATAGCTTGGACATGGCCTCGTCGAAAGTTGCGGTAGGGTTTAGCGCTTAGGATTGTAGTTTAGGGTTTAGGGTTTAGGGCCGTTTAGGGTTTAGACTTTAGGATTTACGGTTTAGGATTTGGGGCTGTGGGTATTGAGCGGTCGGCTTACTCATGCTAAGTTTGGAATGCGGGAAATCTGTATATGATTCCGATTAATGGTTCCCTCAGAATAGTTCCTCAAAAGCCATTCCCTTTTTCCCATTATATACCCGCTGAGCCCGAAACCCTGAATCCAAGACCCGATGCGGGGCTGTCAAAATCATGGTCCCTTCAGTTTCGGACCGCCCCCCCATCAGACCGCATAATCATTATACCCGAGGGAGTTAGCATATAGCATCAATCGCCCTAAGCCCTAGAGCCAACAAGTGTCTATTGTCCTTTCCATTACCCTACAAGCCCTGAAACCTAAACCCCGTACCCTGGGGCCGTCCAATATGTGTCTCCCGCAAGCAATCAGGCGAATAATCTTAGGGTTAGTAACCCCCAATAATCCCCTAATGAGGTGTCAGGGGCCCATATACCCTAAACCTTAGACCCTAAACCCTAAACCCTGAGCCCTAAACCGAAAGACCCTAGACCCTGAGCCCTAAACCCTAGACCCTAGACCCTACGCCCTAAAAACCCTAAACACTTAGACCCTAAACAATAAACCCATAGTATCCCCATGGGAAAGCACGAGCAAGAGCGAGGAGGCCTCGCCGCGACTTCTCTTAGTTCGGAAGTTTTTGTGGACAAGACAAGACACCAACCCAGACTCCACGAGGTTTAGGCTTTGCCTTTTTCGGGCTTAGGTTTAGGGTAGCTTTAGGTCTAGTACCTGGACCCACAAGTAGGTTAATAGCCCACAACCCCTAAACACAGCCCAAATGGCCACTATTTTACACATTTTTGTGTTCAGGTAGGTTGTAGGGCTTATCGTTTAGCCAACCCAGACTGCACAAGGTCCAGGCTTGGTGGGTTGAGGGCTCATCGTTTAGGATCTAGGGTTCAGGGCTTAAGGGGAACAACGCTACTCATTGAATCAAATCTTGCGCCACTTCGGGTTCCTAGAGTCTCGTACTGCCGAGCATTCTAGTGTAGACCCCTGATTTTCATAAACCGCCTCCCACAACCTGAAACAACTAATTCTGCTCGCAGTGCCCACCGTAAACCATCGGAAGCGCTTGGGTTTGGGAGTCCTTTTGGGACCTTAAATCCTAAACCGTACATCGCGTGTGGTTATTCTTGGGACTCTTTCGGAACCTCTGGCAGAAAGGCTTGCGGAAATACACTACCTGGGCCCCAACAGTAGGTAAAATAATTGCCCAAAACCCCAAAATATAGCCCAAAAGGCCATTGTTCTACATACTTTTGGGGTTCAGGTAAACCTCTGGCAGCAACGTTTACATCCACACTCGTGAGGCCCAGCACTCGTGTGCTCAGACACGGTTTAGGGTCTGGGGCTCGTCTTTAAGGGAGCGCTAGGGGTTTAGGGTTTAGGGTTTATCCCTGCCCCCTTGCCCTAATGCATTCACCAGAATGGAGAATCAATCAAGTGGAGCAGAACATCGAACAAGAAATTGAAACTAGGGTTACATATATTGGTTTATTAGGTTAGGTCAATCCTCCCTACAGTCATAGCTCCTTAATATAGAGTTAATAAGTCCTTAAGATACCTACCATAGTCCCTTGTGGTACCCATTGCTGGATGGGGAATTGACCCAATTTTTGGGGATCAATTCGTTTTCTGCTTGCATGTGCTCGGGCAAGCTGAACCTGTGGACTTCTGGAATCGAGTCACAAGAGACCCGCTGACTTCGCAGTCACCCCGGATAGGGGTTTCAAGGGTGCTCACACAGTGCACGCGGTGTGCCCGCTACGCGCTGATGAAGCAATAGACCTATATGATGTCTAAACTCCTTGAGGGGGGCCTATAGAGGGGATGATAAGGGAGTATTATAGGGGTTATTAGAGGGGGAAACTAGGAGTTTAGACTAGAGTCATAGATGGAGGCAGCTATACAGGGAGCTTCCTTTGCAAGCTTCTCCAGTATTGGTCTCCACACATTTTAAAAAGGATCCTCAATCTTCATAGGTAGTAACGACGAAGTGGTGTAGGGCCGAGGGGTAACCCTAAACCCTAAACCTTACCCTCTATGGAAGCATGTCTATCTGATGCACGGAGAACTCAGATTTGATGGATCGCTGGAGGGCGCCAAGTCGTGCAACCCTTGAATGTACTTTTCAAGTCCGCAAGGCCTGAAGCAGAAGGCTGCACTAAGTCCAAACCCTACACCGCAAGTCCTCGATATGTCCCTAGATAGTGCCGGACCTTTTCGGTATCTTGCATGTGAAGGCTCCCATTCTGCCCTAAACCCTAACCTTAAACCCTACACCCTAAGACTTAAACCCTAAGCCCTAAACCCTAAACTTTCAACCCTAAACCTTAAGCCCTAAACCCTAAACCTTCAACCCCAAACCCTAAACCGTTTGGGAAGACCACTGGGGGCTGAGGCATCGAAAAAACCCTCCCAACACGAGGAGACTAACAGTTTTCCTACCAATCGCTTAGGGTTTAGGGTTTAGGGTTGCCCCGCTTACAAGCGCCCCATGCTGAACACGAATCAAATCACAAAATTTGGGGGTGCCCTTTAAGGGGTTTTATACGGATATATAGGGTTTAGGGATGATGCTTTAGGGTCTTTATAGTCCCCCACATATAAGTAGATAGAATATGGAATCCCCTAAAACCATCTTAAGGGGGACTTTTCGCCTTAAACCATCCTACAGTAGCTGGAATCCCGGAGGTACTGTAGCTGTTTGAACAGGGCTTGGGAGATATTACAGATATATATATATATAATGATAAGCCTATCGCCATGGAAACCCTAAACCCTGAACGCATAATTAAGGCTTGTATCTGGGCTTGGGATTCGCCTTGAATATACCCCCTGTGCTCTGTTCGTTCCTGGCCGGTGCTATTGAAGATCTACGCATTGTTGACACTGCTCCCCAAGCCCAAATATAATCTTGCAAGGACTCAGCAGCAGTTATTCCAGAAAGTAAATAGCACTCTAACTTCCAGCTGCTGAACGTGATTTTTTATTGCACCGCGAAATTTGAAATACTACTTTAAGCCCAACAAATCCTGTAATCCATGAGCCGCCAATGAAGCCCAATACATTTGGTTCGAATCGCCTGTAATTTTCGAAGCCCGCCAACCCTCGAATCCTCGAATAGTAACTATTCCAACTGTACCCTATTATGCAATACTATCTTATACTGTATCATATTATATTATATTATACTATATTATACTATATTATACTATATTATATTATATTATACTATATTGTATTATATTATGTTATACTATACTAACCGTACTATACTATACTGGGAAGATGTTGCATGAAAGAAATGTTTGTTTAATGCCGGAGGGGATTTAAAAGAGCCCTAACCTCCACCACCCGAGCTGTAAACCTCCGAGGATTTGGGGATGGTTTAGGGTTTAGGACTTAGGGTTTAGGAAATACGGTTCAGGGTTTAGAGTGGTCCAAGCATCCAGTAGTTGTGTCCCTGTCCAACGGTTACAGACAATTTTCAGGGTTCATATGGGGTTCAGGATTATAACATAGTCGTGAATAGTTGGGTACCCTAAACCCTAAACCCTAAACCTTCAACCCTAAACCCTAAACCATTGTATTATGCTTATATTACCGGCTTTAGGCTCCTGAACCTAAACCCCAAACCCTAAACCACTTGCGATTATTGGGTACTGGGGCAGTAGAGGGATTACAAACAGATTCTGTAAAGGGACCTTACTGGGAACCCCAATGAGGGAACCCCAAGAATATAGCAGGAATATAATCGGAATGTACCTACCAGGGTCCTCATATTCCATTATATTCCTGCCATATTCTTGGGGTTCCCTGTTTGGGGTTCCCAGTAAGGTCCCTTTATTCTGGGGTTTACAAGCGACATCGTTGTTTAGGGTTTCAGGGCATAGGGCCACCTTACAACCGCGAAATTCCAACAATTGTACAGGTACATCCAGCTATATACCTCAAACCGATAGGGCGCAAGTTACCCAAACAATCGGTAGGGTTTGGGGTTTAGGGGTTCTGGGCTCTATACATACCTTATAGTTGCTCAGCCTAGTAGCCTATATACTCTTTGGCAACTAGGAGCCCCGGGAAAGCTGAGGGTATATGCAGGTTTCGGCCAAATGGACCCGCCAAATACCTACAGCAATAGCCCACACTGAGCATAATGGGGTTTAGGGTTGAGGGGTTAGGGTTTGGGGGTTTTGGGTTTAGGGCTAATGGGTACATAGGCTTTTATGACACCTGAGTACTTGAGATGTTTAGAATATGTTTCAAACCACCCTAAACCCTAAACCCTAAACCATAAACCCTAATTTCAAACCTAGGGAGCCTAAACCCTAAACCCCAAAGCCAAAGCCATCCCCTAGAGCCTGAAAAAGCTGCTCAGACGGCTCTTGCGAAGAGACAACTTTTTAATCTCGCTGACTGCCCCGCCTGCACATTTAGGGCGAAATTTAGGGTTAAGGCTTTGGGGTGTAGGGATTTATGGTTTAGGGTTAAGGGCTTCAACCAGTGGGTGATACGGTGGATGGGGGACGTCTCACACCACTTAGATTCCCCATTATGAACATTATAGGGGCGATACAGGGTAGTGCAAGATGTCCTGTGTCCAGGGAAGGCCTGGAACGCACCCGATAGTCAGTGCCCGACCACGAGATATTGGCGGAAACCTGGGCCCTGAGTGTCCAGTAGTCCATCATACAACTTGGATCCTTATGGTAGTAATCCTGACTTATTGATTTGGGAGCTTGTTGGGTTGGGCCAAGAGCGGCGGTCTAGGTTTTAGGAAGCTGCTTCTTGGAGGGGTATATTTCAACACCTGGACCCAGAGGGTCCAGGTATTCAATAATGAAGAACTTGAAATTGGTTTTGCGGTTTGGGGGGTTGGGGTTTTAGGGTTTGGGTGTTTTTAGGGCTGAATGTTCAGGATTTAGGACTGCTTCCACCCGCTCTAAATGAAAGGCTTGATCCAAGACCTCGTAGAGGTATGAGAAGCCTTTAATACATCTCTTGTTAAGACTATTATGGTGTTGGGACAGTTGCCATGATGTGAGCCCTAAAACCTACGGCCTCTACAGCCCTAAACCCTAAAGCCTTAAACCCTAAACCTCTAAGCCCTAAACCCTTAGACCATTAGTATACTTCTCCAGTGTGGGCAGTCCGAAGATGCGCGCTTTGCTGTAAGGGTCCCTGTTGGGATTTTGGACTGATGCTGCTCCCTAAGGCCCTCAGGGTCCGAGGACTCAAATACCAGGGTTTTAGGTCCCAAAGACCATTCAGAATGCCTAAGCCCTACACCCAAAAACCTGAAACCAGTTCTTTGACTCTTGAGTGCTCCTTTGAGACATGCGGTGTTGGGCCCGGATCAGGTTGGGGTTAAGGGGTATAGCGTTCAGGCTTAGGGGTTAGGGTTATGATATTTAGTGGCTTTAAGCTTTCAGGGCGTTTACGGGTGCTTAGAGCTGTAGGCTAAAGAGCCGGCAAGACAAGTCCGTCTTAGGGAAGGTTTGTTTGGGCAAATTCTCGTCGAGCCTAGGGGAACCGAATAGTTTTTCAAGATTGGATAGATTCCTGTACTATTCCTTGTATTCCTTGATAGATTTCGCATACCTATAGCATAATGTACACTAAAGCCTCTTCTAGTGCTTTAGGCCCCTACACCAGAAATGCATAGGCTTTAGTGTCTGAGGTTTGGGGCTTGGGAGGAGAGAATTGTATTTTGTGCACAATGTGTGCATTGGCTCCTGAATTTCACACTGTTGGTAAGTGTTTGTATTGGGTGTGTTTTAGGAAGAACTTACATGAGCTGGGAAGAACTTACATGAGCTATAGCCTAAACTCCTGTATCCCCCTGAAGAACCCTATAGCAGTCCCCTATAAAACCGTTATGTATAACACCTCTTCCAGGGGTTTAAGGTACATCTCACACAAGATTTCTGCAGTTTGCAGATGCCGGTACTTCGGCATGTATATGTACACATGTCCCCCAGCCTTGTTCTACATGTCGTTAGGGTTTGGGGTTTGGGGGTTAAGGTTTAGGGTGCTTTGTGTACCGGGTTGTTTATCGGCGTTCTCCCTGTCCCAGCAAAACCTCAGCCGACTCGCCCGAGGGTTTTGGGGCGGTGCTGCGTTTTAACCTGTATTTAAAACCTGAAAATCCGTATATAACCCTTATGATCCATTTTCTTGTCCATCATCCCCATATAACCCATAATTGGAATCATATAGCAGCTTCCATTTTCTTTTCCATATAGCCCCTATGATAATTCCCGAAATCCTCTAGCCTGCACCCTACTTAACCCTACTGCTGGTCTAGTAGGGAAGAAGGGAATATATTATGTAGGGGTTATATAGGTGTTATATTCCCTTCTTCCCCACTAGCCACCAGTAACTAACAGCTAAAGATGTTCTTGGCGATCTAAACCCTAAACCACAAACCCTAAACCTCAACCCAAGGCAGAGGATATAGGATCCATGGTTGCCGGGCGTTTGCAGGGTGGAATTTTCCAGGTATCTAGTACTCTTACAAAAGAAGTGGACTTAGGGTTTAGAAGCAGGAGGAGTGGTAGTGGTAGCAGTAGCGGTAGCAGTAGCAGTAGCAGTAGCAGTAGCAGTAGCAGTAACAGTTGCAGTGGTAGTAGCAGTTGTAGTTGTAGAAGCAACAGCAGCAGCAGCAGCAGCTTGTTGCTTTTGTTTGTGCGCTGTAACTCCTCAGATAGTACAATACTGCAACACGAGATGCAGGCAGCTGCAGCCTTTGTGTCTTCTAGTAAAACTTTCTCATGCAGTTGATACAAAATCCAGCATGACACTGAATACCTTATACCTTGGGAATTCCGCTGTTCTTCTATGCTTTAGTATCAGCAGCAAGGACATGGACCCTTTGTGCTCCGTCATGTGCCAGTACCTATTTACAGCTTGAATTGGAAAATCGGCTCGCCAGCAGACCTGACAGCAAGAATCCATGCCCGAGTAGCTTCAGTCACGGAATTATTCTTGATATTCAAGATCCTGCATGACCTAGTATACTTTCTAAGATTTAGGGTACTTGGGGTCCTAAACATCTAAATCCCACACCCTAAACCCTAAACCCTAACCCCAGAAACGTAGGGTTATGCAGGATTTTGAGTATCCATCGTACCTGGCGCGAAGTTGGGAGTGATAGAAGGGATCCTGAAACTGCCCCTTACCACTATGGGCTATTAGACCTTAAGGGTACCTTAACCTACCCTTAATAGGGTCCTAATAGGGAATTTTAGGGTCTAATAGCCCATAGTGGTATCCGTACTTGGACCTCCTAACTTTCCCTAAGGGTCCAAGGACCCAAATAATAGGGCTTTAGGTCCCAAATACCATGAATATTGTAGTACTTGGGCCCTAAAACCTTATTATTTAGGTCCTTGGACCCTTAGGGTTTCTTAGATCACGGGTATAGGATTTCGGGGATGTGGGCCATGGTTTTGCATACGTGTCTTTTGGACAATTAGGGGCTGCATTTGGGATTTAACGTGGCAATCTGTATGAAAATTGGCTAAATCATATGCGAGTAGGATTAGCTGATTAGCGCACTGGGTACAGCCTCCTGCCTCTCAGGCGCTTTAGGCTTTTAATGTCTGAGGAGCAGTCTTCAGTTTACCTGTTTTAGGATTTCGGGTTTTTGGATTTAGGGCTCAGGTTCACAGAGGCTCTTACGCACCACTTAGGGTACACTTCACCGAAATGATGTTCCTAATTCCTGGTACAGAAGCCCTACCCTACACTGTGTCGATGCTTGTGACCCGAAACCCTGAACCATAAATGCCTCCTGCATCCAGCATATAACTCCTAGAAACCTTAACCCTAAACCCTAAACCCTGAACCCTAAACCCTAAACCCTAAACCTTACTTTATGCTATAGAGAGGCTTAGGACTTTTTGGGGGCTCAGGACTTTTTGGGTTGATGACGGGGGCGGGTGGGAGGGCCGGTATTTCAGCGGTGATGTCTACCGGAGGCTTAGGCTTTACTGCGCGGGTCCAGGGGCGGTTACTAGGTATAGTCCCCCTTAAGTAGATAGAATATGGGGTATATGGGGATCTTACTATAATATACCCAAAGCCATATTCTATCTACTTAAGGGGGACTATATATGGCAAAGAAAAATGTTGTGTAGGGTGCGGGGTTAAGGGTTCAGGGTTTAGTTTGGTTAAGGGTCAGAGGGACTTGCTCAAAGTAGGGCTAATCATACTTAGGTGGACCCGCAACAAAATGTTCTACTTTACATGAATATGGGACCCCAAGATAGACCCCGCTATAGTCCTTATCATCGGGACCCCCTATGTTTGAAAGCCCTTTTGTAACTGGAGCCCTAATAAGAGCTTCTCTGCGGTTATCTCATTCTACGAAACAAGAGTTCAGCAACTTCGAAAAGAAATCCGCAAGTGTCCGGCGGGTACACTCTTGGAGCTAACCCCTCCCCATATGAGGACCTCTACTCTATGTGGACCCAACATATTATAACACTTATTCTGGGGAACAAGGTACCCATAATTTTAGGAAATCCCCATGAAAAGCGCTGAAGGGTATTCTTCCCTTTGAACCCTAAACCCTAAACCCTAAACCGTGTGGCCAGGCTCCACATGCTTTTGGAAGACTTACAGAACTTTCCCTGGAACCGACCCAGAAGGAAGGCAGCATCAGACAAGCTGAGTTACAGTTGGGCTTGCGATTAAAGGTTTTTAGGGTTTGGGGTGTGGGGTTTTGGGCATGTATGAGATTTGCATGCAAAGTTTGAGGTAGTACAGCCTAAATTTGGAAGTTCCCTCAACAGGGGGCCAAGAAAGGTCCCAACATATCCTCAGCATAGGCCCCCCACAAAGGGGCCGCTCCTTCATTCCCAAACCATGGAATAGTCAGGCAAGCCTCCAGGCGGGTAAGTTGAAAGTGGAGGGTTTAGGGTTTAGGGTTTAGAGTTTAGGGTTTAGGGTTTAGGGTTTAAGGAGGTCTTTGTGCACCTCCTATCCCTGAACCCTATACCCTCAACCTGCCCCATTACCCTAAACCTTGGGTACTGCCCCCTCAGTAACAGTTGGATAATAGATATAATTTGGTTATATATAGCCCTTAATAGGACCCCGAATATAGACTGTTACTGGGTGGGCGCAGTACCCAACCTAAACCCTAAACCCCTAAACCGCGCGACGAGACTCATATGAGCCTTACATGGTGGTTTGCACCTGGTCAAATCGGGGGAGTATGGATTGGGGTATATAGGGCTGGCTTCAAGTCTATGATTTGGGGTAATTTCCTCTCCCTAGTACACCCGAGCAATTTAGTACCATCACCTTTTGGGGGGGGATCATTTATCATCAGTGGGAGTCCGTAAACAATAACCCTAAACCCCTAAGCCCCTAAACCCCTATCATCAGTGGGGTGGGGAGTTCCTCGGGGGAATGGGGATGCAAGGACTGATTTCAGAGCAGAGGGCCGACGATCCAACCTTTGGAGTTTTCAACTTCTGCAAAGCTTTCTACGCGGATGTTGGCTCTAAATCCTGACCTATGGTGGATGACCTTATATACCCGATTCCCAGGAACCAGTGTGCAATAGTATCCCTAAACCCCTAAACCCTAAACCCTAACCCCTAAACCCCTAAACCCTAGCCCCTAAACCCTAAACCCTAAACCCTAAACCGTATACCCTAAACCCTAGGAACCAGTGTGCAATAGTAAACCTAGGGTCGTGGATTTTTTCCTCACTGAAAAAGTCCTGTGCGCCTTGAGGGGCGGCTGAGGCTGAGGGCAAGTTATCATCCTTTCAAGGGGGTTTCTAGGGGGATATTTAGGGTTTAGGGATCCAAGGACCCAAATAATTGGCTAAACCCTAAACCCTAAACCCTAATTATATGAATCTTAACCCTAAGGCCGAGGTAGTCTCCCAGTTTCCCGTTTACAAAGGAATCATTCCATGCCTGCTGGTCTTGCTATGAGGCCTTTGAAGTGTACCCGCCTTACCACTATGGGCTATTAGACCCTAAAATTCCCTGTTAGGACCCTATTAAGGGTAGGTTAAGGTACCCTTAAGGTCTAATAGCCCATAGTGGTAGCTCCCCGCCTGGCAAGGTCCCGTAGCTAACCCATTCTGAATCCAGGGCCTCTGCCGCCAACTTTCTTTGACAGCCTAGGCTCCAGTCACCCGAACAACGGGTGCTCGGCTCTATATACCCCATACCTACACAGCCCAGTACATGGGTTGTTGTCAAAATTATGGTCCATTTTTGGGTACCCTAAATATTAGGTGCCGTACTATAATAGGGACCCAAAAAGGGACCATAATTTTGACAACCACCCACATAGCCCAGTAGCCTGCTATTTAGGTAACAGGGAGCCCTGAGCCTCATGTGACGGTTGGTGCTACATACACGTGGTTGATGATGACCAGGGCAAGAACCGGGTTTAGGGCTTAGGGTTTAGGGTTTAGGGTTCAGGGTTTAGGTAGAAGGTGAAGGTGGGTGTGATTGTAAGCAGAAGAGGTTAAATCTTACACAAATGTCTCTGCCATACAAGTGAAACATCAACCCATGGGGTATTCTGCTTCAGTGTCCTTGCAATATGGACTACCTGAACTCTCAAAAGGGTGTACAATAACAGCTCTAAACCCTCCAAAGGCCATTATTCCACATATTTTTGGTGTTCAGGTATGAAGAATTCCTAGTATCCCCCTAAGTTAACCCCTACAGAAGCCCCCTATATAATCCCCTATACCCTACACCCTAAACCCTAAACCCCTAAACCCCTAAGCCTCTTTAAGGACTCTAGGGGTCCTCAGGATGTCGCAGGTTTGTGTGCCCTCACCGGTTCTCATTCGGACCCGTGCTGATACAGGAAACCTAGGACTCAAGTTCTGCCCGTTTAGGGTTAAGGGTTTAGGGTTTAAGGGTTGCGGGTTTAGGGTTTAGAGTTTACATGTATTAGGGTTTTTAGGGTTTACATGCATTATGGTTTAGGGTTTACAGGCATTTGGGTTTAGGGTTTACATGCATTAGGGTATAGGGTTTACAGGGTTTAGGGTTTACATGGTTTAGGGTTGAGGGTTTAGGGTTTACATGCATTAGAGTTTAGGGTTTACATGGTTTAGGGTTTACATGGTTTAGGGTTTAGGGTGTACATGGTTTAGGGTTCACATGGCTTAGGGTCTGGGGTTTACAGGGTTTAGGGTTTACATGGTTTATGGTTTAGGATTTACATGGTTTAGGGTTTAGGGTTTACATGCACTTGGGTTTAGGGTTTACATGGTTTAGTGTTTAGTGTTTAGATGGTGTAGGGTTTAGGGTTTACATGGTTTAGGGTTTAGGGTTTACATTGGGTTATATAGGGCTACGATTGCTATTCTTAGTACGATTGCTACCACTATTACTACTAACTTTATCACGCTTTTCATTACGTAGAGGCTTCAAGGGGCCCCCCCTTTTCGAACAGTTGCCTGAAACGAACAATTTTGGAGATACGAAGCCCTGAACCCTAAACCGAAGGGCGTTCTAGGGCTTAGACCTCGGGCTCCAAAATTCCTCCTTGCTAGTCTAGGCCGTTGACTCTCGAAATCCTACCTGGACTTCCAAGGCCCTAGGTAATATTGTAATGTTTACAGACTTTAGGGCCCAATGTAGGTAGTAGTTGTCTACTTGTATCCCTAGGGAAGTTTTCAAAGCGATCCTTCTAGATACTTGGACCCTTAAGATCCGGAACCCTACACCCTCAGGGCTTAGGATTTAAGATCAATCATGCTTACCTAAACCGAAAAAGTATGCAGAAGAATTGCCTTTTGGGCTGTGTTTAGTGGTTTTGGGCTATTATTTTACATACTGGTCCAGGTATAACCCTGGCGACGCCATCCCCATACAAGGGACCCCTGATTGTAGCCCTAAACCCTAAACCCTACTAGCACCTTCCCCACCCGTTTTTCCCGATGAGGCTCACGTTGCGACGCCCGCGGAAGCTTCCAACGCCCAAGGCCGGTCCAAGGAAAATGAATCCTAAGGGTCCAAGGACCCAAATAATGGGGGGTCCCTTTAAAGGGGTTATGGGGGATTTATAGGGATATATAGGGACTATATAGGGGTATATAGGACCCTATAATAATGGGGCTTTACGGCCCACATATTATGATTAATCGTATTTGGGCCCTAAAACCCCATTACTTGGGTCCTTGGACCCTTAGAGGAATAATGTTGAAGACTGACTAGCGCCGGGGTAATGCAGTAAGCAAAAGTTTCAGAAGATTGTTCGGGACCCCACGTTTGGGGGCGTCAACTAACTCATGCTCATTTCTGCCGAACATCATTTGCGGTTGGTTTCTGATGAGGCTAGAAGGCTATTGGCTTTCAAAGCCAGACCTTTAGATATGGAGGGTGGTTACTATCTTTGGTACCTGATTCTCCAGCAAGCACCCTGATCCTCACGATGCAAGAGATGTAGGGGGGCTCAGTTACATAAAAGTTCTTCTTCGCCTTTAACGGTGAGACCGAACAGCTAACCCTAGACCCTTAAAGGCCTGGGCTTTAAAGAACAAGGCCAGGCTCTGTTACCTGTGGCATCTGGAATCTGAGGCCACCAAAGGCCATCGGCCTCTTGTTCAACAATCAAGTTCCATAGGCAGTAGCCAGACGCTCGATTCTGTGTTGTTGCACGTGGCCTCGTAGACCACATACAACGGCAATCTCTCCAAGAAGGGCCCGGTCAACATACGTGAACCCAATCGCTCTTTGAGGGTCCGTCATATTTGGGGATGTACCTGGAACCCCAGCCCATGTTGCAGGAGCGCAGCATGCGGGCAACTCCGACGAGGTTCGAGCTTTTGATTTCAAGCTTGGGGAGTTTATATCATGGCTCATGTAAGCCTGACCCTACTGAGTTGGCTACATAGCCATCATACCATCAAACGTCATTCTCAATTTGTAGTAAGCCTTGACCATGCTTGGAGGTTGAAGGTATCTATAATATCTAAGTATAACTGTTACCTGAAACCCCAGAATATTTAGAATAATGGCCTTTTAAGCTATGTTTAGAGTATTGGGGCCGCTTTTCAGTCCGAGTATGTATAACCTGGTTAGTGTAACCATATTCGGGGGATGAGGGCGCTCAGAATTAGGGGAAACAAGTACAATCAGAACCAGTCTATAATTGCCTTGCGCCTTCACCCAGTCATCCTGTAGAGGCGAGGGTTTAAAACTCAGAAGCATGCAAGATATTGTTGACAGACCTTAGAACTACTTTGCACCCTTATATCATAAACCTCACTATCTATTTAAAAAGGCTGCTAGATTTGTATGCTTGGCAAGACAGGCTGCTTCAATTTTTGAGCGAATTCTTTCAGAATCAATTTTGCAACGGCCCAAATACAAAATGGACACATGCGGCTACCATGGTATAGGGTTTAGCTTCGCCCGAGACCTTATAATATTCAATGCACCCCAAACTTTCCCGCATGCAGCCAACGCCCGAGACCCTGGACAGAATTAGTCTTTGAACCTTAAAACTTATAGATGCCGAAGTGGTAACCCTAAACCCTGAACCTCTAAACCGCATGCAGCCAACGCCCGAGACCCTGGACAGAATTAGTCTTTGAACCTTAAAACTCATAGATGCTGAAGTGGTAACCCTAAACCCTGAACCTCTAAACACCAAAACCTACTGTAAACCCTAAATCCCCAAATCCCAAACTGAACAAGCCGGGAGCATCTGAGTGGAATCCGCAGAGCTGCAAAGCTGCAAAGGGCTTGAAGATTGGGGCTATGCTTATTTGGTACGCCAGTAGTACCCTTTTTCCCTTTTTATTTTGGGGTCTCCTTGTTAAAGCTGTACGTTTAGAAAAAAAAGGTACCCTGATTATTGCAGAAGTCCTTTGCAGGATCTCATGGTACGGTGGTGCAGGGGCTTAATCGCTTCTCCCAACAATTAGCCCTCCCACCCCCAAACCGTAACCCTTGGGCTTAGAATCGACTTCCTATATGGGCTTGGGGGTGGTATCTAACCCTAAACCCTAAACCCTAAACCTTTAAGAGTAGGGAGGGGGGGACAGTTTAACAGTTGAAGAGGCGGAGGGGATTGCATGCTCTAAAGCATTGACCCCAATGTTAATCCAAAACCCTGAGCTAAAACCCAAAACCCGAACCCTAAGGCTCCAAGGACCCAAATAATAGGGTTTTTGTCATGAATAGTATAGTATTTTGGCCCTAAAACCCCATTATTTTGGTCCTTGGACCCTTAGGGGAACATTCACCCCTAAACCCTAATACAACCCTATTGTATGGTAGTTTCCATTCTTCTTTTCCATTATCCCAATATATCCCTAATCCCTAAACCCCTAGAAGGTTCATCCTCCCCGTTCCTGTATGTAGCCCTGCGTGTCCACGTACCGGAGGTCCAGGGTTTAGGGGTTTAGGGGTTTAGGGGTTTAGGGTGTAGGGGTTTAGGTTTTAGGGTTTAGGGTAGGTCCATTACCAATCTCGAGTTTGTTTAGGGCTTGGAAATTTTGACCTTGGATTAGAATTAACACATGTCGGTAAGCAGCTTACGATTTTCTAGCCGGGGGGGCAACCGTCTTGAGCATAGCTGGTTGCCAGGCCGTTCTGCAACGTCTGATATGGAGTCTGAACAACTGTATGTACCACTGTATCCATTTCAACTTGCAGTTTCAGCGATTTGCAGCTTGCAGCTGACATGTAGCATAGTCTAGACAAGATGACGGAAGATTCCATAAGATGTGTAGTAAACCTTGGATCTCGCACATCTGTGTTTGGCAAGAGCTCACAACAAGCGTAGGTGAAGTCAATGCACCGCGAAGGCTCATTAAAGTCAGACAAGAACTCAAGAAAGATGGTAGAAAAGGAACAGTCGCTAGTGGACACGTAAGCCTGAAGCCTGTCAGTGTTGCACCAATAAAACGCGCTGAATTTCAAAACCTGACCCTGGAAACCCCGGTGCCAAAGCCCGAAAACGATGCCCAAAACACGTTGTGATGTCTTTTACAGAACCTTAAGGGTCCAAGGACCCAAGTAGGGTTTTAGGGCCCAAATACCATTAATATTATAGTATTTGGGCCCTAAAACCCCATTATTTGGGTCCTTGGACCCTTAGGGTTAAGATAGACACATCGCGGACAATGACGATGAATGAAGTTTGTGACCCTACAACTATCAGATGAGGTATGGTTCCACTTGCAGCTTTGGTTCAGGTTCCTGTAAATGGAAGCTTTTTGCTCTTAAAGTTAACCCGATTCTGGGAGACCACCCAAAAAATCCAAGAAAAAACGCATTTCCTGGCAGGTCCATCTGAATGCTGCAGAGGACTCAGGCTGGCAATGTTGGGAAGTTAAAAGAAACCAGGCCTCTCTTTGTGTGTGAGAAGCACTAGCATACTGGTACTGCTGGCGGTGGTGGCGGGGGTGGCAATGGCAGCGGCGGCGGCGGCGGCGGCGGTGGCGGTGGTGGTGGTGGTGGTGGCGACAGCGCGAGGGCAGCGGCCGGCACCGGTGTTCGTGCCCGTGGAACGTTGACAGCAGCCCACGGTGCCGGTACTGGTGGGGGTGGCGCTGCCGCTGTCTGGTGCCGGCGGCGGCGGCGGTGGTGGCGGTACGACGGTGACGACGCCTATGACCGCTACCTGCTGCTGCTGCTGCTGCTGCTGCTGCTATCAGTACCATTACGAGATCGTGTCCTGAGCCCGGCAGGCCCTGCCTGCGCCTTGCGCACCGAGGAAGCAGAAGCCGCCTGACTTCAAAACGACTTCGGCACTTCAGGATGTTTAGGTTTAGGAGGTTTTCAGTCTTCAGGCCAAGGGCTTAGGCTTGTGAGTGTTTTTGGTTTTGGGCTTGCGGTCGGTGGTTTTACAGTCAGTGGTGAACCTTGTATTCTGTGGTTTAGGCTTGGTGTTTTCGTGCGTGGCCTTGGCTTTGCCCAAGTTGGCCGTGTGATGACTTTATAGCTAACTATGGCAATGTGGCAAATCCATCTTCATGTGTTTTTTTTCAGACAGCTCTAAACTTTCCCAGTATGGCCAAGTGGATGATATTAGGCTACATCCTCGGGAGCGGCCAGACAGACAAGACTCAATAGGACCCCATAGGATTTTCCTGTCCTTTCGGCCTCGATGTTTAGAGTACTGGGTTTTGACATCAGAGTCAGAGTGTGTTCCACTTTTTTCGCCGAGCGAGATCTACCCTGAACATCGTGCTGTATAGAATGGCATATGAGTGCAGTAGGGTATTGTGTTGACCTTTTGTATATTGTCAGACCTGCATGCCACTGACCTTCTGCAGCTACATTGCATGAACATGTTCAGTTTACTCGAGGGGCTAACCAAATCTTGACATGAACATTCGGATAAGCTATTCTTGGGGAAGGGGGCGGGGCAGGTTGGGCCGGGGTATTTAGGTCTCTCTATATATGGGGGTTTTCCAAAATTGGGGGGGGGTTCGGGCTTTAGGG